>CM046455.1:18018807-18179949 GCA_025506515.1 Flaveria trinervia | reverse complement strand
TGCCTTTAACTCCTCGAATGCTTTCTCTTGAGCTTGACCCCGTACAAACTTCACATCTTTCTGGATCAACTTGGTTAGTGGAGAAGCGATCTTGGAAAAGTCTTGGATGAATCTTCTCTAGTAGCCCGCCAAACCCAAGAAGCTACGAATCATGAATGGCGTATTCGGTAACTTCCATTGCATAACCGCCTCCACCATTGCCGGGTCCACCATGATTCTGTCAGGATTCACCACATGACCCAAGAACTGAACTTCGCGCAACCAGAACGCGCACTTGGAGAATTTGGCATACAACTTCTCCCTTCTTAATGTCTCCAATACCTCCCGAATGTGACCGGCCTGCTCTTCTTCGCTCTTCGAGTAGATCAGAATATCATCAATAAACACAATCACTGATCTATCCAACATCGGTCGGCACACTCGATTCATCAAATCCACAAAGGCAGCTAGCGCGTTAGTTAGACCAAAGGACATAACGAGGAACTCATAATGTCCATAACGCGTACGGAAAGCTGTCTTAGGAGTGTCTTGTTCCTTCACATTCAATTGATGGTAGCCAGATCGTAGATCTATTCTTGAGAACCAACTAGCACCTTGGAGCTGGTCGAACAAGTCATCAATCCTTGGTAACGGGTACCGATTCTTCACCGTCAACTAGTTCAGCTCTCGATAGTCGATGCATATTCGCATACTTCCATCCTTTTTCTTTACAAACAATACCGGAGCACCCCACGGGGAGATACTCGGTCGAATGAATCCCTTATCCATCAACTCCTGCAATTGGCTCATGAGTTCCTTCATCTCAGTTAGAGCTAATTGATATGGTGCTTTGGCAACGGGTTGAGCACCGGGTATCAAATCAATTTGGAACTCAATCTCGCGATCCGGTGGCACGCCGAGTAAGTCTTCCGGGAATACGTCCGGAAAGTCGCACACTACTGGTACCTCAGATAATTGCGGTACCGACACATCCACATCACATATGCCAAGTAGGCACTACATCCACGTTTCATGCACTTCTCCGCCACCGCCATCGAAATCACCTTTGGGATCATAGTAACGCGATCTCCATAAATCGTAACCAAACTCCCATCGGGCGCAACTAATCGAATCATCTTCTTGCAACATACGATGTTTGCTTCATAGGTTGCTAACCAGCCCATCCCTAGTACTACATGAAATCCACCTAGGGGCATCATGTGTAACCTAGCAGCAAACCAATGACCTTCTAGTTCTATAGCACAGTCCTCTATCACATCAATAATTCTCGTGGACTTGCCAATAGCGGTTTCTACATCAAATGGTTCACTAACATTTCTACTACTAGTAGGCAACTTAGCACAGAAAGTAGTGGGAATAAAACTCCTACTAGCACCGGAATCAAACAATACAGAGGCACAAGTTTGGTTTACTAGAACATACCTGACACAACATCGGGGTCAGCTCTGGCTTCCTCCCGGGTCATGGTGTAAGCTCTAGCACTTGTCCTCGGCCCTCCTTCCTCCAGCTTCTTCTTCGCTCCAGAGCTCTCCGCCCTCGGCTTCTTATAGTCTTTGGTCGCGTGGCCCTCCCTACCGTAGTTATAGCACTTCAGCACCTTACAGTCTCTAGCGATGTGGCCAGGCTTGCCACATCTGAAGCATACATTCATCCCCATCCTGCACTCACCGGCATGCTCCCTTCCACAACTACCACACTTATTCCGCCCTGATTTTGATGACACCCCACGGTCGTACACCTTCATCTTCTTGTTGTTTGGAGTGAAACCACCATGTCAAAACCTCTTCCTATTCCAGTTCTTACCATCCCCACTGGTCTTCTTCACCTCCACCATTGTCTCCTCTCGCTCATCATACAATCTACCCGCCAAATCCACCACCGATCGAAAGGTACCTGGCTGAGCAGCAATCAGGTGCCTGCGAATGTCAGCCGATAGTCCTTGGATGTACCTCTTGATCTTTCTTGACACCGACGTCATCTCATCCGGCACCAGCCTTGCCATCTCGTTGAATTTGGTGGTGTACTGCTGGTGGGTCATGGTTCCCGCTTCAAGTTGCAAGAACTCCCTCTCAATTTTATCGAGTTCCCTATGAGGACAGAATTCCTTGACCACCAACTTCTTCAGTTCACTCCACCTCATTCTTCCGATTGTCCTAGTACCCTCAGCTTGGACAATATTGTCCCACCAACACAGTGCTAAATCAACGAAAGAGTGAGTCACGAACTTCACCTTCTGGTCCTCGTGGCACTCACTGATTTCCAAAACTGCCTCCATCTCCCTCACCCAGTGGTGAGCGGCAGCAGCCTTACCATTACCATCGAAAGTCGGGGGCTTACACCTTTGGAGCGCCCCATAACTGCACCCTCCGGTCGCTACCCCCACTACATCATCCTCCTCCTCATCGGACAACACAGTCTCAGGCTCTGGTTGTTCCTCCTCCATTCTACTTTCCTTGCCCGTTGATCCCTTTCTATTCTCCTTCTCCTTCCTTTCCTTGCTTCTCACGGCCCTGATGACCTCAGTTACCACAGACGGTAAGACTGTCTGCATGACCTGGTGTACTTCATCAGCAATCACCTCCTTAACTGAAGCATTCAAGCTAGCATTCTCATTCTCTTCACTCTGACCATGCACCTCAGGGTTCTCATGGGTCGTCTCAGGAGCCTTAGCACTACTCCTAGTCACACGTGGATAGCCTCTGCCTCTAGGATTCTTGGAAGATTTCTGTTTAACCATCCTCTAACACACTATAAGATTTAAACACTAACGTGGTCATTCAAGATAATAACTTAGTTTATGTCAAGTATAGTAAGTCCCTAATTACAGTGGTCAGTTATGATTAGCCACTTACTTTACTCTTCATACCCCAAGCATTTTCTATCCTAACTTAATCAGTATCTAAATCTACTAAAGGCACATAAATCAAATAGCATGCGCACATAATGCCGATTAACATTAAGAAAACACATACCTGATGGCACGTAGCTACCCGGGCTGACATCCCTCCAATTGTCCCATTTTCAGTTTAAGTTTAGGTTTTAAAATTTTATTTAACCCAATTCACTTAAACTTTAGCTCTGATACCAACTTGTAAGGCCTCGTTCCCGGAGACCTCACAGTTGGTCATTCACAGCATTAAATACATTATAATTTACAAACTTAAGCAGCGGAATCATTTTAATAAAAACCATTCATTTCATTAAAACACTGTTGTTGAGCAATACGCTATTGTTTAATTGAATACAAAAGAATTTTTTAATTGTATTACAAAACAATAGCAATAATAAGTATGAATGGATGTCAGTCTTTCCCTGCCGAGTAGCTTCACTTTCGTGCCATCCTCAGCAATATTTACCTGCCAACTGAAAATGTATAAAAGTCAGCATTGCTGAGTGAGTTCTAGTTTTAAAAGTAATAAAATACTTTCTGTAGGTATACATATGAAAATACTCTTTTTATGAAAACTTTATCTCTTTATACGTGAGCACGCATAACTATACAATCAGGTAATACTTTATCTCTTTACTGTATGCATTGTTTACTTTGTACTCTGTTATTTTCATTTTTCACTATCTATGTGGATCAATGATCAATATCCTAAACTATGTGTGCGGGAGAAATGGTGCTGACCCCTCTGTTCCCACAAGAGGCTCTACATACTGTATACAAGGCTAGCCCAGACACCTAGGGTACGCTGCAAGGGTCCGCCAATCTCAATTGACTGGCCCCGTGTGCATCTTAGGGTAGCTAACCCGCATCATAGTTGAGCTAACGACCTCATGGTCGTGCACCTCCTATAAGCTTGCAAGACTTGCTAACATTTTAAATTAAGTTCCACTTCTCTTCTTTATTACTCTTTCACTTTATTATTAGTAATACTTTATGTTACGACAATAAGCACACCACGTAAAGTCACATACTAATAGTAATAATATTAATAACAACAATAATAATAAGGAACAATCATAAAACAATCATAATCATGCATGAAACCCATCATTAATAAGCCCTAGTCAAACCTTGGTCAAAATCCTAAAAGCACATACTCCCAAAAATTCTGTAAAAAATTCTAAGTGTTAGGCGCACCGATACTATTTGGGCGCATGAGCCCTGTTTGGGCGTTTCATCATTATGCAGGCGCATCAACCAATACTTAACTGTTTCAACACTTGGGCGACCATTCAGGCGTATGGACACTATTCGCACGTATGGTCCACTCGGACGCATGGACACTTAGACGCATGGGCTATTCGGGCATATGGAAATTTAGGCGCATGGGGTTATTCAGACGCATGGGCACTATTGGGGTGCATGGCCCTACACTTAGTCATCCGACTAATATTCTAGGCGCATGAGGGTACTGTTCAGGCGCATGAGTTACACTTAATCGTTTCTAAGGCATTTCCAGGCGCATGGGCCTTATTTAGGCCCATGAACCTTCTGTTCAACATGTTTCTAGGATAATTTCGAATCCAAACATCAAGCCTATCTATTCTAAGCTTACTAAGGCTATTCTAAGCATGAACAATCTATGAACGTCTAAGGAACATCATTAGACATGCATAGAACATATGGGTATACATACATAAACATTTGAAAATCGTTTTAATATATTTTCAGCCCCAAGAAGAGTTTGAAACAAGTAAACCGGGGTCTAGAAACTCACCTGGTGCAACTTTGGGTGTATCTTCCTTCTAACCCGTTTGCAAATGAGTTCAAACACCTAGAAACCCACAAAACACACACACCACGAACACACACACAAACACATAAGCATATAACTGAGACAAAACCCATCACAAACACATAAAAACTTTAAATTCTTACCTTGAATTCAGCCTCTTCTCCTTCTTCTTCAAAACCGAGAGTGTTTCTGCTCTCTTCCTTTCTCTCTTTAAAATGACCAAAGATTTGGGTGTAGAAAAGGTGATGGGCGGCCATGCCACCTTTATCACCAACTTTCCAAAGATTTTGTCCTTTTGGACACTTTAGTCCCTCCAGTTGGGCTTTATTGTTTTTCTTTCTTTTATTCTTCATTTATTGTCTTTCTTTTAAAGGAATAACCGGGTGTTACATGTTATATTAGTAACGTACAAGCTCCTACACACATAATTAGAGCTCACCGTACTAGTTTGCAATCACCACAAGAAAAAGAGGTATTTTTTTTATTAAAACATTATTTGTATGATTGGAAAATTAAAACTAGATAAACTATTTTTTTATTCTCAGTTTGACTGGACACCTTATGAGGGTGTGGTGCAACATCTACTTCATATATGTAAGTCTGGCATCCATAGTTCAAGGTCACAGTGTTATTTAATTTTTGGGATGTTGTAGAGTATCATCCAGTTGAAAAAGTTATGAGACTATTTGGATATGTTCACCCGTCCCTCGCCCCTTTCCTTTGTCACGTGACACGCTTCGGTCTTTCCATGATCTTGGTCGTGCCGGAAGGGTAGAAACAAGCTGGTTCAATTACCATCGTAGCTATATGGAACTCCGAAATAACCAAGAAGAAGATGTTATGAATAGAGAATGCAACAACACGGCTATGGTAGAACATAATTATATGGAATGGTTTGTAAGGATTATATGTAAAGGTTGATGCAACCTAAACACCCAAAGTCTCTCATGCATGCACAAGTGTACTGAAGTAGAATGCTTTGGAAGTTTCACACCAGCATCAGAAAATACACTAAGTGTGAAATCTTCTGAAGCCAAGACCAATATCTTTCGAAGCCAAAGATGAAGTCTTCCGAAACTTCAATGACAAAGTCTTCCAAAGCCAACACTTGAAGACAGATTTCTTCCAAAGACTTTTGAACACATGCTTTATCTGATGTACTTTTTACATAAAGCTGGACCACTTTTCGTTGCAACTCTATAAAGTCACCAACTTTCATAAGTTGGTGAAAAGGTCCATGCTTTTGGTAATTGTACATTGAGGTCTTGAGTGTGTAACTTTCTACTTTATGTACTTTATCTTTTTTGTAATATATTAGGATATGAGCTATGGCATGTCATAGTCACTAGTCAAAATGCAATCTTCCTTTTGACTCTACATTTGATTTTGTTTGTTTTCTAGTCAATTGTATCCAGTTGGCCTTCAAAGTATGGCCGGCTGTAGGATGTAGTATATGTATCTCAAGTACTTGTAACTTTCTGATATCCTTTGTAACATTTTTAATAGAACTTGAGAAAGCAATATACTACAATCTTGAAAACCAACTCCTTGTGTGCTTTGTTATGTTGTTTTGTCTCATATTTACTTGTGTTCTTAGCATCATTTTAAAAGGTTAACCAGTTCTCTATTGTGTTGTTAAATGTTCTAGCAACTCTCCTCATTGTGTTGTTGTGTTGTAAGTGCATACCCTTCACCGGTCCTACATGGTTCAATCGCCATACTGTTCGATATATGAAAGACCCAAGATATGTTCAAGATGTTAGGCCTACTGGATTTCAAGATCACGGAGGAAGATCCTAATTATTGGTTTGTACAACTACAAAAAACGAATTATAAAATATAACATATAATTTATTATAATATACTAAACTGGTATTTGTTTGGATTTGTCGGTGGATGGCGTAAGCCACATTACTCAAGAAACAAGCAAATTTATGGGTATGGGTGTTGAAAATTACTCCTAAAATTTAAAGCCAGTCCAAAACAATTTTGTTCATCTAATGGGAATGGTTCATGAAAATAAAGCCTTACATCATCCATCATATCTGTAAAATGGTACGTTAAACTTTAAAACGAATAACATGATACCACAACGTGCGTCGCGAGGGGAACGTAGACGTGGTTGAAGGGGATCCTGAGTTAACAACCCACATGAAGAACGAGATCACAATGAGGATCAGGGGTACCTCAAAATTTTAGGGTGGTGTGTATGCAAATGTTAGGGAGGGTATCTCAAATTTTGAGGAGGGTCCGTCTCAATGTTACCAACCTAAGATTCATAATTTAGGTGAAACTTCCCTAGGTTTTAATGGCTGGATTTAACCTTAACGTTTGACTACATGCCCCCAGGGAACAAGATTTGTGGGATATTCTCGAACCAGTCTTAACCATTCAACAATGTCCAATATACCAGAGTTCTCGATCAAGTAAGACGCCAATACCAGAATTTATCACTAATTGAGTTAGAATTCGGCCTCCTCGTGAGTCAAAACATGACTCAATACCCACAAAGTTCTCAACATGAAGAACCTGAACCAGATACTACTATCCCCGACCAAGCCATACAAAGACACGCACAACCGACAAGAAATCGTAGAAGACCCAATTGTGGAACGGGACAACATTATTAGTTTTTGTAGTTTTCTATTATGTGTCTTAAAAATATAAATATAAGAATGGTTTCATGTGATGTATTGTAAAGATTTGCATGTAGCTTTTATTACATTTTTGATGTATTATAAATTTTTGAATGCTTTTGTTAGATTTTAGATGTAATGTGAAGTGTGGAATATACATGCATCTTTCATCAGCTTGTGAGAAACTGCTCCTAGCAGGAGGAGTTTCTTGGTTTTATTAGGTAAGGTGGTGAGAAACTTCTCCTTGGAGGAGCAGCTTCTTGTTGTTATCTATAAGAGAGAAACTGCTCCTCCCAGTTTCTTGTTTTTATCTATGGGAACAACTCCTGCTAGGTTTAAAAGTCAACAGGCATGAAACCACTCCTGACAGAAGTAGTTTCACTTGGCTTAACGGAGTAGAGGGAGATGGTAACGGTGATGGTGATGGAGTTACTGAAATCGCTCCTGCCAAGAGCTGTTTTTGACATTGACTGACGACCGAATAATTGAAAGTTTAAGATTGTGAAGAAATTGCTCTTGGGAAGGGAAGTTTTACCATTAACCATATCATTCCAATAAAATAACCATTTTCCACTTTTTTTCTTTAATCTATACCGTTTTTAAAAAAATCTGAGATATGAGGGGTCAATAGCGGGCGAGGGTCAACAGAAAGCGAAAGGGCGTGAAAGACCACGAAGATGAACGAATGAGATGTGGCTAGGCTTGAGTTGTTTTTAATTAACTTTCTTAACAACAATAATACATTGGTCATTTCATTAAAGATTATCAAAATTCTGCAATATGCCTTTTCTAAAAGGACCTTTCTTGTAATTAACTTGATTATTTTATAATAGGCTATTGAAAAACAGTTATTTTCTGTTAATTTCCCAACACATACCATCTCCGATGTTCCAACAACCACATTTCGTTGAGTAATTTCACCATTCGCATGGCTATTCCGACGCACAAGTTCCTCGAGGTCGAACAGAGGCACAAATTCATACCTCTATCGACGTCTTCATCCTCTCCGGCGGATCCTCCTGTCACCCCACCGCTTCCACAACCATCAGCCCATACAGACGAGGTATCGCCATCCATTTATCGTAAATGTGTATGTTACGATGTTTACAGTTTGTTCAATAACTTAGATTTGACATGTGGTATTGTTTTTTTGTTGTTGTTCATCAGAATGTGCCTAGAAAGGGCCCTGATCTGCCCACGCTTTTACGGAGATTCTACAAGATCGCTGCGCCTTATTGGTTTTCTGAAGATAGAAATCAAGCGAGGATACATTTAGCGATTGTGTTTGCCCTAACTTTAGGAACCACCGGAATCAATGTCGGTTTTAATTTTCTTGGTCGCGATTTCTATAATGCACTTGCTGGTAAGGCTTGTAATGTGTGTATGTATTTGGTGCTGCATTTTTTCATCAGTTTTGTTGATGTTAAAATATTGTGGCAGACAAAGACCAAAAACAGTTTAGGAAACAACTGTTTTACTACATTGCTGCTTTTGCTGGTGGAATTCCGGTGAGCACATTGCTGCATTCTTTTAGGTATTGCTCACATGTCTACTTGAACTTTTTCCCACCAAAAAGGAGAAAAATGTTGGTGGAAATGTTGCATTCGTAGCTAAATAAAATATATAGATATTATTGTAAAGTTCTGAGTTATCATACCAACCACTATTGTAAACTAATGCGGCCAAAACAAGTTGGTGGTATTTCGTGGGTAAGATTTGCCTAGAGTGTTTTATATATGGATTAGGTTTTAGCAATGTGGCTTTTGCAGGTTTTTGTGATTAGAGATTATTTGAGAGAAACTCTTGCTTTGAGATGGAGGTCTTGGATGACCAAGTATTATATGGAAGGATATCTCAAGAACCAGACATATTACCAAATACAGTCTCAATCAATGATTGATAATCCAGATCAAAGAATTGTTGATGATCTAAGTTCTTTCACAGGAACATCACTTTCATTCTCTTTAACACTCTTCAATGCAATTGTAGATTTGATATCTTTCAGCAACATATTGTTTGGCATATACCCACCTTTATTTGGTGTTCTTTTAGTGTATTCAATTGGGGGTACAGCCATCAGCATTTTCCTTGGGAAGGTACTAGAGATTTCCTTGCATCTTTGAAAGCTAGCTTATCGAGTCTTCACTATTTTATGTTTTAACTCTGGTATGCTATGCTATTTTAGGGGCTGATCAACTTAAATTTCCTGCAAGAAAAAATGGAAGCAGATTTCCGTTATGGGCTTGTACGCATTCGAGAAAATGCTGAGTCAATTGCATTTTATGGTGGCGAGGAAAACGAAATTAAACTCCTTTTGAAGCTGTTCAGACGTGCTTTTGAGAATTTCACGGTATGAGCCCTTACATTTATGTGCTTATATTAAGATCTAAAAAATAATTTTTATTTATTACTAATCTTACATCATGCCTATTGATCCAACAATTGATTGTCTTTTCTGATTTTTTGAAATGTTAGCACTAGTAGCTAGTTGCACATTAACATTTTTGTGACTTTTATGTTGCATTATCAGAAACTATTGATAGCTACAAGAAATCTGGAGTTTTTCACCAGTGGTTATCGCCACGTGATCATGATTCTTCCAGCTGCAGTTGTTTCACCCATGTATTTCTCTGGGAGGATTGAATTTGGTGTTATAAATCAGTGTGTTTCTGCCTTCAATCACATTCTTGGAGACTTTTCCCTCATTGTTTATCAATTTCAGGACATCAGCGCCTTTTCAGCTGTCATCGAGCGACTAGGTAACATCTTCCATCCCTACTTATAGCCTTAGCAAAATCTGAGATCTCTTTATGCAGGGGAATTTGATGATGTCTTGGACTACACCTGTGCTAATGATCCTCTGGAACCCTTTGATGAGATTCAACTGACTTATATCAATGTCAAAGATTCAACTTTTTTCTGTCCAGTAAATCTTTAGACACACAAAAGTTGCTGGAGATTGAGAGTTTGAGCGTACAAACTCCCACAAATAAAGCCCTGATTATCAGGGATTTGTCATTAACAGTCTGCAACAATGAGCATTTGCTGGTTAGGACTCTCCTTGCATCTTGCAATCAACTTCAGAGTTGACTTCTAATTGTGAACTGAATTAACAAACAAATGTACCAGTAAAATATCACTCAGTAATAGCTTGTGGGTTATTATGAGCTGAACTTATCATGTTAAATCAATGACAGATTACAGGACCGAGTGGGAGTGGGAAAACTTCTTTGTTAAGAGCTATTGCAGGTCTTTGGCGTACGGGTAGGGAAAGATCACATTTTATGCTAGATATACACCAGGTGTGGGTACTAATGAACCAATTAAGACAAGTGAAATTATAATCGATGGTATAAAATCAAAATACCGGGATTTTAAAGGTGTATTTTTCCTTCCCCAAAGGCCTTATATGGTTTTAGGAACCCTTCGACAACAGTTGCTTTATCCAACATGGCCCACTATTCAAGATTCACCACGTAGCTCTAATCAGCAGGTATGTAATCATAAGGCCTTACAACGAGTTTGTTAATATGTTGAAACATGTATTCAGTTCCCAAATTGCTATTGAAAATAGGACATGATTTGCAGGCTTGATGCCTTTTTTTGATGATGCATTGGGGTCTGAAGTTGTTGGTGCACAATTTTCACAGCCTGATACAGATGATTTAATAAAAGCATTAGAAGATGTACACCTTGGCTACGTGTTGTCACGGTTCAGTGGTCTTGATACAATCAATGAATGGTCCAGTGTTCTTTCGCTTGGTGAGCAGCAACGGCTTGCGTTTGCACGCTTGCTGCTTTCTCGACCAGACCTTGTTCTCTTGGATGAATCCACTAGTGCTCTAGATGAGGCCAATGAGGTACTTTTCCATTAATAATAATACTAATATTAGAGGAGCCAAATTGATTTAATACCTTTGATTGAATTTAGTCATCTTTTTTGTAGGCGCGAATTGAGTTGACACAAAATTATTAGTTGCCTTCTTTAGCAGTTAGTGTCAATGATTATAATGGGAGAATAAACTTTTGGGAAACACTTTTAGGGATATTTCACTTGTTCCTTTTATATGCTATGTTTTTATATACTTGTTTGATCTGTTAGAAGAAATTACCAATTTGCCGCCAGTAAATAATATCAATCAATCATAAGAAGCTTTTCTGCAAACAACGTACATATGCCCAGTCAATTGACTTGTTCCTTTAGCATATTTAAAGGAAGTCGCAATGGGATGTAGTTCAGTTATTTATAGGTCTAAGCATCCTGGTTTTCAAAGATAGGGTATTGAGTTGAGGTGATTTGTACATGAGGCGCGATTTATTTATGTAACTTTTTATTTTTCTCATTGCCTCGTGCCACTTTCCTGTGCCCCTTTCCTGTGCCCCTTCAGCCCCTCAAGTGTTCTTTTTGTACATTGTGTGCCTCACTGCCTCAACGTATGCCTCATGCTAGCGTGCCTAATGATAGTGCACCTCATGCTAAGCGTGCCTCAGGCACACTTTCTAAAACCAATCAATACATAACAGTCCCTAGAAAGATTCATTAAAATTTATTAAAGCACACGAATCTGTTGATAGAAAGAGTCTGCAGTTAGGCATATGAATAAAGAATTCTTAACTAATAAGATCATTACTTGCTTATATTTGCAGGCTCATTTGTATGAAAAAATTAATGCAGCAGGAATCACATATATAAGTATTGGCCACCGTACAAGTCTTGGTAAATTTCATAAAAAAGCTTTGCAGATCTTACCCATGCATTTGGACTCTAACCAGCCTAATTGGCGCATAAAAGAAAGCGCGGTCTTATATTCTTGAGTGGATACTTGCTACATACTGCTATTGATTTAAGTAGGTAAGCATAAAGTTTCTCTTGATGTAAAAAGTTATAATGAATAAACATATTATGTATGTTCATGTAACATCTCAAGTGCTGATTTCCATTAACCTTTGATGATTTCAAGATAACCCAATTAACTTTGTCCAATTTTGAATTATAAAATTTTGAGAATGTATAACCCGAATAACAAGATTATCTTATCTTGTCATTGTGCTCATCATTTAACCCAAATAACCAGATGTGGAGTCTGCAGATGATTAAAAATATAGTTAAGAGCCATTGTTGATAGTAACAAGTATATGAACAAAAGAGAGATTATTATATACCTGAAAAGTATCACAAAGTGTTGAGACTGCTAAACTGCAAGTAACCTGAACAAAGCACCTGCTGCAACTTCTAGTTCAGTGTTGCCAAGTGATACTTTCAGTTGACTAGAAACTGGACCATTATTTTCTGTTTTTTTCCGATATCATCAGTTAACAAGACAAGTTAATCTTTTTTTCAAACTTGTAAGAATCGACTGATTTGTAACTAAACAATTTTTCTGGAAGAATCTTCAATCAAACGATTGGGATCAGAGTATGAATTCGTATTAGGTTGTTCTTTCGTTAATACTTTGTTTGATTTTCTTGCATGACAACCAAAAACTTGATTTGTAAGAATATGTTCTTTGCTTAGTGTTTGACAATTCTATTTTGTTATATACCTAAATAAGAACCAAAAAGGACCCACTGCACATTGCAGCTACCAGATCCCCACTCTAGTTTCACTTAAATTAATGGTATGTATTCAACATTATTCATTAAGGCTCATACCAGATATATTTTATAGGTCATACTTGAATGTGTCTAGTTTAGTTTATCTCATATTTGGGCAAAAGCATGTTTAACGCCAAAAATGCCCTTATGAGATTTGGGAAGGCCCAAAAACCCTTGTATTAATCTATCAAAACGCCAAGATATGATGTATGAAAACTAGGGTGCTTTTGTCATCTTGCAATTTGAGCGAGTCCTGGACCGGATTTGGTATAAAGAAAAACAGATTACGACTATAAAAGTTGACAAGTAGTTACAACACATGAATGAAAAGAAGTTGAATACTTGTGTGACCCCCACATTCGTTATCCATAAATATAAGCATTAAAAGTTGTAAGAGTGGAATGCTTATATGTATTACCAGACAAACGAAAATCTTGCTATATGATTGATAAAGAGAAGGATAATAACACTTACGAGAATAATAAGGGAATAACCCAATTCAATTCATCGATACCTCTCATACATGTTTAAGTAACAAAAAAACAGTTACAAGTAACTAAGGGCACTCTATACTATGAAACAATTACAAAAGACCCCCTCCACTTATTTGACGTGTAACAATACTTCTCCCATAGAAGATTTTTTACCACAAGAATCAAATAAGGGAAATATATTCTGCAAAATGAGCATCACAATGTGACAATTGTAATGCTATCCCATCTAATGAAACTATCAGCAATGTATTCTTTGGTGTGACCATCTTTATCACAACAACTCACATCAACAATTCTTTATAATACATACAACTACAGATCATCGTAGGCAAACTTTCATTCCGCTATTTCCAAAAGTGCTAGTCCTCAAGTTGGTTTCTCTCTTAGTGAATCCACTATTCCATCCATATGGTCACCAAGAATTCTCTCTCTATCTTTCCTCTCTAAACAGTCCTTGATGGTTTGTTGACAATGATCAAATTCTAAGAGTGAAGCATACAAAGATACGTCTTTTTTCCCCAAGGTTTCATATTTCGGGCCCCCTCCCAATATATTTTCCTACTAAACTTCTTCATATAGTCTGATATAACTCCAAGAGTTATACCAAAGACATTAATGCATGTAAGAAAACTTCTGTTAACTCTATAGATCAAATATCAACTCATAAGTATATATTTACAATCATGGCAACCAAATTTTCCATTATACTATATGATAAGTGATGTGTGTAGAGATATATATTTTTTTGTTAAAGAAAATAACATAGTTTTAGTTTTAAAAACTGGTTTTTCACCTTGGGACTAAAACTACACACAATAGGCAAATGCACTTATGTAGTAACAGCCCGACCGTACCAAAAAAATTACACATTTTGACATGTCATCTAGTTCACTTCATTTTGCCACCTAAATGAATGTAGTAACAACCCGAACCCGTAACCAAATCATAAAAAACCACAAATCTTGCCTGGTCAACTTTAAAAAACTTCACAATTTAACATAAGTAATATATGTATATACAAGTGTCTAGCCATGTAACTCCTCATCACTGGGCTGTGGATTCATTTCTAAAGGAACCAACTAGTTTGTCAGCAAGGGATGCAGGTTTGGGTGGTTTATTTGAATACATTGTGGAGGACTTTGCAGTTTTAGGTTGTCTTGTTGGTTCTTTGATGGTGTGTTGCAGAGGCTAATTCAGAACCACCCTCATTTGCAGTGGTCTGATCAGGCTGTGGATTAGTGAGCTTGATTACCTTGTAAGGGTTCGATGCCATCACCGTCACCGTATCATACACCTACCACCACAAATAACAATAATAATACAAGTCACAACAACGACAACGACAACAAGATAATGAATAAAAAATTTAAGAAGGTCAAACCAGAAAATGCCATGCGTGAAAACATATTAATTTGGGTATATCTGGTCTATAATACATGTTGAAGGGGGCCAAAGTGTTTTTAATGCCTCATAAATCCTTGTTATTACAAAATAGTTATTAGTGTGAGTAAATATTTGCTTATCTTATTAACTACATAAAATTATTTGTTTATCTTATTAACTACATAAAATTATATTTCAAAAAATGACAAAAAAGTGTTGATGGGTCAGTTCAACCCAAGTTAACATGTATTTAATCATTTTGAACCGTTGATTACCCACTAGTCATATAAGATACCTGGCATATATCCTGGGCTTTCTTAACCCAACTTTTACTTTGACAAGAAAGGACAATATACTCTTTGCACTCCTTGAAAAGATTGTACACATGTTCATTACTAGAAATTCTGGCCTCAGCAATTGCACATCCTGAACTTAGCTGTAATGTTTTTGATTTTCATCATCAAATTTTAAATTACTAGAGAAATGTTTTTGGATAAAAGCTGGATTAGAAATAAATGTGGTGCAACTGCTGTATTAAAAGTGCTTACAAGAGAAAGAAACAATTGCTCAAACAAACCAGAAGGTGAGATATTCTCCAATCCATGCAGAATCCCTTCCCTACAAAGAACCATAAGTTTATATTCAGAAAAAATATATATATTTTTTGAATCATTGTGTAATAAGGATGAAAGAAATGAAACCGAGTCACTCACACAGATAAATCCTCATAGTACAGTGGAGCCTGCTTAACTGCAGGTATTGGTTTTGCAGTTTTCCATAATTCTCTCCATAAATTACCTAAAATCATGAATTCCCACATCAGAAAATCAGCACTAATGCAGAATGATCATAGTAAAACTGTAAAAGGCATGTCTTCATAAAAGGGTGTACCTTCTTTCTGCATGCGGGTACTCAGGTGTCCTCTAGAAGGCGAACTATAACCACCAACAGTTTCTTTACTTTCAGAATTTGTTAATGTTTCTATCCAATCAGGGGGTGAGTGCCATCTAACAAAATCTTCTAATATGCAGCCTGGATTTGCAGCCTAGAACATTACATCCAGAACACCAAAAAACTTATCTAACACGTCAAAAGTTAATTAAAAAAAATCATTTAAAGAAACCATTTCTCTGTTAAAACTTCACCTTGAAAGCCTGCATATCGGAAAGAAGCTGAGAGCACCCCGCACCAACACTGATTACATAAAAAAAATCATTTTTGTCAGATATCATCATTCACTAATGGCATAAATCACAACACCACACTTAGCCATACAAAAGAAAATCAATTTGAAATAATAATGTTTTATGAGATTACAAATATAAACAATCAACCTTCCTGTACGTAACACAAGCTCCTCTGTTTCCTTGATAATGTCTTCCGTCAGCAGAGGCCCTTCCTATAAACCAACACATGAAAATAAGTTAAATCGAAAAGGGAGATCATCTAACAACAACAATTGACATGAACCATGAATACAATCAAACCTGCATAACTGGGGTATATACAGGTTCACCAGTTTCCAATAATGTTGTGTTATCGAGTCTTTTATCAACTCCTAACCGAAGCACAAGTTCCCCAGAGCTAATTCTAGCATACACGAGAGGGCTTTCTGGAAGAACAACTCCAGGAGATGACACGTCAGATTCAAAATTGGCTTGTTTCAGAACGCAATCTAATGATTCAGTGGCAATAGCACGCCGCCTTTTCCTAGAAATGCAGCAATTTATAACTTGCAACTGTTGATGTAACAGACAATAATTTAAATTTGGAATTTCGTCTGTAGGAATGCCAGGAATATGCTGTCCTTCACACCATAGCCTTCTCAACTGCACATGTATATATGTATTAAGGTATATTAACAGCACAACAATTAGACATATTAGATGTAAAACGATAACAACACGTTCCAATAATACAAAGGCACATAAGTTACTATTATTCATTGCACTAATTGCATAAAATGTGGTCTTTGTTCTGATTTCATTTATTAAATTAACCAGTTTTCAGAATATAAGCCACATCCACACCAGGCCAGTCAAAAAGCTGCCATGTCATCTTAATGACGAACCATGTCATATTATCTTTAATATTAGCTTATGAATTTCTTATGGTTTTTTCTTGCCTAAATAGTTGGTTACCTAAAATAAATAAGTGAAACAAATTTTAGGTAATTGGTAACTATTACTTACATGTATAACATAAAAGCAAGATAGCTAATGTACCCTTTAATTTATTATTAGTACTGAAATACATGATAATTATACCAACTTACTTCCATAACGATCCTGGACCAAAGCAACACTATTATCTTCAAGGATTTTAAGCTTCCAATGGCTTCAGCTAGTTCTGGAACAAAGCTCTCAGGAGGAGCACCATGAAGTTCTTTACAAATATTAGTAACATTTGTATTCGTCTTTAATCGAGTTCCAGTTTTACTTCTAGAAAGTTGTCCTGCAGATATCTTGCAAGAATTACAATGGAAGTGAATACCAAGGGAAAAACGCAAAAAACTAAACCAAAAAACGTGTTTTCAACAGGGCTTGCTTGCATGAAAAGTTATCAACTTTCATCCAACTCCTATCTCACCCAAGAAATGCCATCAAAACTTTGATTTAGGAAATATTCACATGTTATAAAGTCAAAATAATACATGATCTTTGGAGCAAAGTTGGGTTAACTTTTATGCCATTGAACATACTTTAAGTTAACAGATAAAGAATTACCTGCATCCAACAGTGAACGGATGAAAGACATCACTTTTTCATCACGACTGAATTCAGCTGCAAACTTATCTTCTTTCTCCCCAACTACAAATGACTTCATGGCAGATAAGCTCAAACCAGATCTCTCTTGCACTGCTAAAGAATCTCTTGATGATAGATTAAGATCCTTCATTGACTTTATAATTTTCATGGTCCTGAAATATTAACATATGCTTCACCTTATTAATTTGAACATTTTGTGAAGCACTTAAATATGGAAAGAATATATATATAGAGAGAAATAATATAGAGCTGTTATAACAAGTATAACATTCAGAAATCAGCACAGAAAGGAGAAAAGAAAAACCAAAATAACTTACTCAGCACCTATAGCCAATTGCTTTAGCACAGATGCTGATGGTATGATATCCCTGTTCACATCCTCTGGAGGTGGTGGGTGGCTTTCTTTTTCCTAACATATATACCAAGTGTTCATCACTTTGACTTATATTAATAAAGAAAAAAGCAAAGAAATAGAAACCAATGGCAGATTTTATCACCATGTAACTATTAGAAACAAAGAAATCACGTATACACTTGTGTGACATATTTGCAGCTGTACATGTGTTTATGCGGTTTTTACATGAATTGAAATTGGTTTTATTGAATGGTCCTGTAATTATGCATATGCATAGGATTGGCGATAATAAGAGGATCTAAAGAGGGAAGAAAAAGAAGAGTTACCTTGGAATTAGGAGTCCTGATGGATAGGTATAGTATATTTGCATCAAAAATTGGAAATGACATTTTAAGAACCATCTGTCCTGTTATCTTGTTGGACCCCCTTTTCCACAAATGTTAGGGTTTTCAAACCTTTCCTAGCAAAAGTTGCAATAATCAGATCAAATATTCAACGTCAAAACATACAACCGCAAGAAATAAGCGAATGAAACCTGATCATAATGATAATTTCCAAGATAAGAAAGGAACACAAACATAGAATAGAACTGAAAGTGATTTCTTCATATGTTATAATAAGAATACAACAGATTGAGGTGTTACCTGTTCCCGGATGCAGGAGAAAGTGTCCGGAATGGTAATCGGCTTCAGGCGATGAAGAATGAGAGTTGGGGTGGACATAAAAAGAATCTCAAAACTTCTAAAAATAGGATTTTTACGAGAATAATTTACATGGATATCAGAAACCTCTATCCTCGGAGACAATCTCCGTGATTTTCAAAACTTCTAAAATAAGAAGGTAACATCGAATAATTGATCGAAGGCCCAAAGAAACTGGTGGGGTTTCAAATCAAGTTTGAACCAAGAACAACATCAAACCCTATTCCAATATTTTCTCCCACCAAGGTTAAATTGCAGGTCTGTTTCAAGTACATAGAAGAACAAATCATATGATTTTTCAAGAATCAAATGCGGAAAAATATTGGAATATCTTTGTCAAACCTGTTAAATTAGAAACTTTAGCTGTGACCAAATATGATTTCTTCGCAACGTTGTTTAAAAAAATCTAAATATTTCATTCATTAATTTCATAATCGACTAAAATGTCTTACGAGCACTATAATTCCTAAGGCTAATATAATATATCTCCAAAACTATAGTTTGATACAAAAACATGAAGTAACTAAAACCTTCACAGGTGCTAAAGTTCTTGCACTTGCACTAGCTTAGTTATTATTCCTTGAAAAACATCTTAAAAGGGGTTAACTAAACGGGTTCATGAGTTGCTCGTGGGTTTAATATATAAGTATATATTTAAAGTCTTCTTTCATACATAACATAACACAACACATACAATGGTATAATCACAATGAGCCACAACCAAGACCTTGATTTCCTTACACCATCTCAGGCAACTTTTTTTTTATCATGGAACACAAATATAGAATGAAAGATGTGCATTCATGAGGGTTAGAGTTTACACGACCAACTTATGAATGAGAATGTCAACCCAATAGTACTATTATTATTTTCTATAACTTAATTCCAAGTTAACAATGGTGTCTGTAAGGATTTTAGTGTGATAACAGACATACTCATTTAACATATACCAATATTATTGAACATGTGTATAAAATGTTTGAACTTTTTTTCTACCAAATAATCAAAATAGAAAAAAAAGCCACAAGAATTCACTTGTATGCAGTCTTGATATGTGATAATACTCCGCGAAGGATAGTAGCATGTTATGATTTTATTCAAGTGCTACAATACAAGTAGATACTTTTAAGTTCTAAGGAAAAACCACAATGCATGCATGTGTGTCTATATTTATGTTTAATGTCTTACTTTCTAATAATGGTGATCAATGCATGTTTGTCAAAAGAAAGTTTAGACGGTATTCCAGTGAGTACGTTTGTATAAACCTTGTTCAAAAACCTATGTAAGTGAAATGTTTTGATGAGCTTTGGATTTATGATTAAAAATTATGTTAATTACGTCTTATACTTCATTTGATAATACAAAGTGCGTAAGATACTTTTTAAGCCTAAAAATAAGGTTTTTGACAAAAATCTGGCATTATAACAACTTGTTAGGACCTGGTATTTGACCGAAATACCTAGAGATTAACGTGTAAACCATATCAAATAGTGCGGAATCCTATTTGATTGGCGATCCAATCAGTGAGAACACACGAAGAATCAATCAAGAATTGAAACTAATGTTAGAAATCGATTGGGAATCGATCTAATGTGTTCTATGAACTTGGAGAACGAATTGAGAGGTTTCTGGACGGCTAGGGTACGTCTGGAATCGTAAAATAATCGAGAGTTTTTTTTTCACGAATTGAGTTGTATTTATAGGTTGGTATTATTCAATCGTGCGACTGAACCATTAGTTTGGTTCAGTCGTGCGATTGAACCATGCGGTTGATTCATTCGTACGACTGAGTGTTCAGTCGTGCGACTAAGCCAATCTTATGTTACAACCGTACGACTGATCCAGTCTCCTGGTTTAGTCGTACGACTGATCCAGTCTCCTGGTTTAGTCGTGCGACTGAGTCAATCGTGTGAAGTTATTCATGCGTATATTCGCATGAGCCATTCGCATGAGAACTTCATTATGTTAAGTTTGAATGTATTAATTAATAAACATTATATGTAATCATTCAAGCAATCACTAACCTAATTAACCAATTCAATGTCGACACATTAATGAAACATTAAACATTATAACTAACAAACTATCAATATCATTTCATTAATCATACCAAACAAGATCTATTACATCACATATCATGATCTAGGAACATACATGTATCAATACAACTGTAATTATGTAATATTCTAAAATAATTATCATCAAATATGCAAAAAATCATATAAGTATGCAAAAAATCATATCATAGATTCATAATGTACTAAACCATCTAACGAATATGTACACAGCTAGCCCTGAGGAGGGGTGAGTTACACAACCGTTCAGGGCCCATTAAAGATTTAGACGGTCTTCCGATGAGTACCTTTGTATAACAAAATTATTATATATATATGTATATATATATATATATATATATATATATACTATATTATAATACACGAAGAAGGTTTCCACCATAATTTAAGAGATTTGTGATTTTTATGTCTATACTATATTATAATACACGAATGAGGGTTTCCGCCATAATTTAAGAGATTTGTGATTTTTATGCACAATGTACAACTCAAAATATCATATTTATGTCATTATAACCTTCCTAAATAGATGGAAGTTTAAAATACTTACACTTGCACCCTTGTATGTGTAAATTTATTAATTTCTTCCTGTTTGTTACAAATTGATTCGAAAAAGGAGTCATTGCTATATAATTTAAAACAAAAGGTTTGTTACAAATTGATTCGAAAAAGGAGTCATGGCTATATAATTTAAAATAAAATGTTGCAATCGTTAATAAAAAAAATACCTCAAAATGAAAGTTCAGTTTAAACAATTAACTCTCTACTAAAAACACATACTTGTAAATATTGAGCTATCTAACTTGATACTATCCTGAAAAGTAAAAACAAACATAAGTCAGTCATCAAAAAATTCCTATATTAAAGATTTACTGGTTTCACATTAAATTCTGCTACTTTAATTCACAATACATATCTATATCTAAACAAACTCCATTTGTAAAACCTGAATTTGCTAACAAATTCCTAATATTAAGGTGCGGATTCAGATTAATTAAAATTTGAATAACCATTACAAATTTACCAGTTTTCTCATAATTTTTAAAACAAATGTTTACAATATTCTGAATTTATAAAATGTGAATTTGCTAACAAAATCCTAATTTTAAGGTGCAGTTTCACATTTACAAAAAAATTAATATTTACCAATTTTCCAGTAATTTCTGCATTTATAAAATGTTAAATTAATAACACGTTTTAAACCTGACAAACATAAAAAAAACAAAAGCGATTAAACGGAAAATATCCAAACATTAATGTTTACTTACATATATATAAAGAATTCAAAAAAATAGAATTGTATATAGAAATTTATAAAAATATACACAAACTGTTAAATATTTACCTATTTTATCGTAATTTCTACTGAATTAAATCACAATACACAACAGAACCTGCTTTATTTCTGCAATTTTTTAGGGATTGTTTAATGGTTAAGTTGTTGCATTAAAATAGGATATGCTCGGTGTTTCAGATCTATATAAACAAATTTAACTGTGAGTTTTTTTCATTGCATCTCCCTCGTGAATGGTACTTTACATGTACTTTATTTAATAGCAATTTCCGGAAATCTTTAATAACACTTGGCATTTGATTACTTGATGCTAATATATGAAGTTTTTTATTTTTTCAATTGCGTTGGTTGATCAAGTGATCTTGTTTCAAGTTTTATATACACAGGTTTGTATTTTTATAAAAATATGATTACATAATTCTTTTGTTAATTTTTTTAATTAATGTTCAGTGTTTATATAAAGATATATATGGTTTGTTCTAAGATACTTATTCACTGCTATTTTGTTAGGGGATAAAAGCTGATAGGTGGGTTGATTTTGGAAGAACAATCACAAAATGTTGAATCCTTAAAAGTTGAAGGATACTATATACAATAGGATTTTCTTTTGTCAAAATTCTGCTTATAACTTATTTAATTTATATGCGTATTTGTGCAGGATGCTTGCCATCGTAAGCAATATAGATAATTTATAACAAGATTACTTTTAAGTGTTTTCCCTAATGTTACTATATTAAAATCGAAGTAATTATGAATTTTTGGATTGCATGATTAATTATCTATCTTAAATTAATTGAGATATTGTTTTAGCATGTTGATTTCAGGATGACTTTGATACAATGTTTATATGTTGTAGCACAATGTTTAGTCCCTACAACCCAATCTTCAACAAGAATTTAGCCAGGAGATATTATTTTTGATTTTTATTTTTTTCTGATGAGATGTATATTAATTATTCTTTTTTTTAAGGATCATATGTTTAAGCCAAGGCTAAATTAGAAAATAAAAAAAAAGAATCAAGAGGCTAGATGAATGGAAATAGAGTGATGCCATTGAGTTAGATGGCCCAAATAATATTGAAAAAAAAGTTGAACTACAAGACAGAAAGAAATTAAATTTTCTCGTGTGTCGGTGCAGAAGCGAAATAGACCTCATGCTATTTGATTTTTTAACAAAAAGGCTTTTGTTATCTTTATGAATTATTTCAATTTTTAAATTTTAGTATAATAAAACATGTGGTTTTGTTTATTATAAATATCTCGTGTAGATTTGTTTTAGGATTTTTATTTGTGTTATAATAAAACATGTGGTTTGTTTGATATGCAAATCTCATGTGGATTTGGTTTGCTTTTTGATTTTTGGTGTAATATAATTAAAAAATACTTATTGTTTAATAATGTTATATTAAGTACATATATTAACAATTAAATGGATATTTTACTTTTGATGTTATACGAGCGATTAAATACATAAAACATCAACACAACAGAAACAATTGCTTAACATAATTAATTAATGGACTTTGGTGAGTATTTTGTAAGAATTAATATATAAATTTAAAATAAAATTTAGGAACCCAAAATATTACTTTGGTAATTAGAATGAAAATAGAAAACAAAGTCAATTATATGATTAATTTTATTTATTTTATATGAAATTATAAAACTCTGTACACACTCAATATATAAACATATATATTGAATTTATTGAAATGTTTAATTTATTAACTTAATTTTGCATATCAATTTTCAAACTACATAGGTTGCATTTGATACAACGAGTTTATTTTATAGGAATTGTTTATATATTACAATATAAGTATTTATAATGGTGCCAAGTATCCTGCATGAGTACCATTTTATAATAAAAATTATTTTATTTTAATAAATTTTATTTTATTAGAAACTTAAACATATTCCAGTTCCTTACCTATATAAATATGTTAAACTTATATTATGCGTTAAATAGTAACAATTAATTTAATAAATATTTTATTTAAGCTTTTGGTATTACAAATTAATCCTATAATAACCAATTTATTATAAACATATATTTATTTTTATCATGTTTATTACAAATTGCTTATGAAATGATTCATGGTTGAATTATTTAAAAACAAAAGATTTATAGTTAATAAAAAATATTAAAATTCATAAATGCAAATTTAAAATTGAACTATTATCTTCATGTTTTTTGTTTATTATAATAAAGCAATTAATTAAAAACTAATACAGGTTACTTTGGCTGATACTTAAACTTTTAAATATTAAGAATGACTCGATTTAATTTTTATGAGATTTTAAATTTCAAGATTCATATAATAAATTAAATTTATTACTTTTGGTGTTATCAAAACACTCACATTTAAATTTTTAAAATTTTAAGATATATCCGAAATAACTGTTTATAACTGTTTATGCTATTTTAAAAATCAAACTTCAAATGTTTTAGATAAACATTCATGAATTTATTCTTTATTCTATAGATGAATGCATGGCTCTATATTTTTTCTGCAATTTTATAGGGTATAGGTTGTTGCATAAAAATAGAAATTGATTGATTTTTCACATTTATATAAACTGTTTTAAATTAAACTTTATTTTCCATCACATATCCTTGGCAAACTAATCAGTTCTAACTGTTGAAAGATAATTTACTTCAATACTATTCTATACTGTTGTATTAGAATTTGGAAATCATATTCAAAATTTGTTTAGTAGCACTTTGCCATTTCATTAGTTAATGGTAATATAATATAAACTGATTTCAACATTTTCAGTTGGGTTGGTTGAACAAGAGTTTTTGCTTCGAGTTTTATATACACAGGTATGTATATTTTCTAAAACCTGATTACATAATTATTTTGTTATCAATATTTGTTTTTATGTTCTGTGTTTATATGAATAAGGTTTATATTGTTTGTTGTAATTTCATTAGTTAATGCTAATAAAGTATAAGTTGATTTTTACATCTTCAGTTGGATTGGTTGATCAAGTGTTTTCTCTTCGACTTTTATATATAAAGGTATGTAAATTTTCTAAAACCTGATTACATAATTTTGTTGTTATAATCATTCTTATGTTCAGTGTTTACATGAATTAGAGTTATAGTATTTGTTGTATGATACTAATGTAATGATTAACATGTACTCTTCAAACAAAGAACACCCAAAATAATAATATATCGTAGCTTAAGTACATAGCATGTAGACTAAGTGACTTGACAATTGAAATAAAGGTTATTAGGTTCGATAATTTAAAAGATGGTTGTTCATCATTATATTTCCGGTTAATAAATATATATATTGTTATTAAAATACGGATGAAAAAAAGTATTTTACTATCAAGTATCATAATGTAACACCCGGTTATTTCTCAAAATGAAAAGAAAGAATAAGAGTTGAAGAATAAAGAAAGGAAATGTCAATAACCAAAGTTGAGGGGTTAAATGTGTAAAAATAACAAAAGTACAAAAGTTGGTGTAAAGGTGTGAATGGCCGCCCACCCTCACTTCCCATCACTTTGTTCATCGGGTTTAGAGAGAGAGAGGAAAAAAGAGAGCAGAAAGCTACGGGTTTGAAGAAAAAGAAGAAGAAGAGGCTGAATTCAAGGTAAGAATTCGAGTTTTTAAGTGTTCATGTGAGGTTTTGTCTCGGTTACATGCTTATGTGCTTATGTGTTTGTGTGTGTGTCCGTGTGTGTGTGTTTTGGTGTGTTTTTAGGTATTCGAACTCATCTACAAACGGGTTAGAAGGAAGAAACACCCAAGTCACACCAGGTGAGTTCTATACCCCGGTTTTACTTGTTTTAAACTTTTATTGGGGCTGAAAATGTATTAAACGATTTTCAAATGTTTATGTATGTATACCCATATGTATTATGCATGTTTGATGATGGTTCTTAGATGCTTATAGGTTGTTAATGTTTAGGATAGCCTTGGTAAGCTTAGAACAGATAGATTTGATATTTGGATTCGAAATTATCCTAGAAACAAGTTGAACAGAAGGTTCATGCGCCTAAATAAGGCCCATGCGCCTGGGATTGCCTTAGAAATGATTAAGTACATCTCATGCGTCTGAACAGTACCCTCATGCGCCTAGAAAATTAGTCAGACACCTAAGTGTAGGGCCATGCGCCCCAATAGTACCCATGCGCCTGAATTGTTCATGCGCCTAAGTTTTCCATACGCCCGGATAGCCCATGCATTTAAGTGTCCATTCGTCCGAATGGGTCATACGCTCGAATAGTGTCCATGCGCCTAAATTGTTCATGCGCCTAAGTGTTAAAGCAGCTTAGTGTTGGCCTGATGCGCCTGCATAGTGATGAAGCGCCCAAACAGGGCGCATGTGCCGAAATAGTGTCTAAGCGCCTAACACTTAGAATTTATTACAGAATTCTTGGGAGTTTGTGCTCTTAGGGTTTTGACCGAGGTTTGACTAGGGTTTATTAATGATGGGTTTCATGCATGATTATGATTGTTTTATGATTGCTCCTTATTTTATTATTGTTATTAATAATATTATTATTAATATTATTATTATTATTAGTATGTGACTTTACGTGGTGTGTTTATAATTGTAACATAAAGTATTACTAATAATAAAGAGGAAGAGCAATAAAGAAGAGAAGTGGAACTTTAATAAAATGTTAACAAGTCTTGCAAGCTTACAGGAGGTACACGACCATGTTGTCGTTAGCTCAACTGTGTTGCGGGTTAGCTACCCTATTATGCACACGGGGCCAGTCATTGAGACTGGGGACCTTTGCAGCGTACCCTAGGTGTCTGGGTCGGCCTTGTATACAGTATATAGAGCCCCTTGTGGGAAAAAGAGGGTCCAGCACCGTTTCCTCCGCGTATACAGTTTAGGATATTGCTCATTGGTTCATACAGATAGTGAAAGATATAGATAAAAGAGTACAGAGTAAACAAGTCATACAGTAAAGAGATAAAGCATTACTAATTGTATAGTTAATGCGTGCTCATGTATAAAGTGATGAAGTTTTCATAAAAAGAGTATTTTCATATGTATACCTATAGAAAGTATTTTATTACTTTTAAAACTACAACTCACTCAGCAACACTGACTTTTATACATTTTCAGTTGGCAGGTAAATATTGCTGAGGATGGCACGAGGGTGAAGCTACTTGGCAGGAAAAGACTGACATCTATTCATACCTATTATTGCTGTTGTTTTGTAATGCAATTAAACATTTCTTTTGTATTCGATTAAACAGTAGTGTATTGCTCAACAATAGTGTTTTAATGAAATGAAATGAATTGTTTTTTTTAAAATGATTCTGCTATTTAAGTTATAAATTTATAATGTTTTTAATGGATTTAATGATGTGAATGACCAACTGTGAGGCCTCCGGGAACGGGGCCTTACAAGTTGTATCAAAGTCAAAGTTTAAGAGAATTGAGTTAACTAAATTTTAAAACCTAAACTTAAACTGAAAATGGGACAATTGAAGGGATGTCAGTCCGAGTAGCTACGTGTCATCAAGTATGTCTTTTCTTAATGTTAACCGGTATTATGTGCGCATGCTATTTGATTTATGTGCTCTTAGTAGATTTAGATACTGATTAAGTCAGGATAGGAAGTGCTTGGGGGTATGAAGAGTAAAGTAAATGGCTAATCACAACTAGCCACTGTAATTAGGGACTTACTATACTTGACATAAACTGAGTTCTTTACCTTGAATGACCGTGTTAGTGTTTGAATCTTATAGCGTGTTAGAGGATGGCTGGACGAAAATCTTCCAAGACTCCTAGAGGCAGAGGTCGTCCACGTGTGACCAGGAGTAGTGCTAAGGCTCCTGAGACGACCTATGAGAACCTTGAGGTCCATGGCTGGAGCGAAGAGAATGAGAATGCTAACTTGAATGCCTCAGCTAGGGAGGCGATTGCTGATGAGGTACACCAGGTCATGCAGACAGTCTTCCCGTCTATAGTGACTGAAGTCATCAGGGCTGTGAGAAGCGAGGAGAGGAAGGAGAAGGAAAATAGAAAGGGATCAATAGGCAAAGGAAGCAGAAGTGAGGAGGAACAACCAGAGCCTGAGACTGTGCTGTCCGAGGAGGAGGAGGATGATGTAGTGGGGATAGTGACCGAGAGTGTAGTTATGGGGCATTCCAGAGGTGTAAGCCCCCGACTTTTGATGGCAATGGCAATGCTGTTGCCGCTCACCGCTGGTGAGGGAAATGGAGGCAATTTTTGAGATCAGTGAGTCGCGAGGACCAAAAGGTGAAGTTCGCGACTCACTCTTTCGTCGATTCAACGCTGTGTTGGTGGGACAATATTGTCCAAGCTGAGGTGCCAGAGCCATCGGGAAATGCAATGGAATGAGTTTAAGCAGTTGGTGATCGAGGAATTCTGTCCTCACAGGAACTCGATAAAATCGAGAGGAGTTCTTGCAACTTGAAGCGGGAACCATGACCCACCAGCAGTACACCACCAAATTCACAAGATGGCGAGGCTGGTGCCAGATCAGGTGACGTCAGTGTCAAGGAAGATCAAGAGGTACATCCAGGGACTGTCGGCTGATATTCGCAGGCACCTAATTGCTGCTCAGGCAGGTACCTTTCGATCGGTGGTGGATTTGGCGGTAGATTGTATGATGAGCGAGAGGAGACTGTGGTGGAGGTAAAGAAGACGGTGGGGACTGTAAAAACTGGAATGGAAAGAGGTTTTTGGACATGGTGGTTTTACTCCAAACAACAAGAAGGTGAAGGGACGACTGTGGGGTGTCGTCAAGATCAGGGTTGAAAAGGTGTGGCAGATGTTGAAAGGAGCATACCGGTGAGTGCAGGATGGGAACGAATGTATGCTTCAGGTGTGGCAACCTGGCCACATCGCTAGAGACTGTAAGAAGCCGAGGGCGGAGAGCTCTGGAGCGGAGAGAAGAAGCCGGAGGAAGGAGGGCAGAGGGCAGGTGCTAGAGCTTACACCATGACCTGTGAGGAGGCCAAGCTGATCCCGATGTTGTGTCAGGTATTTTCTAGTAAACCAAACTGTGCCTCTGTATTGTTTGATTTTGATGCTAGTAGGAGTTTTATTTCCACTACTTTTTATGCTAAGTTGTCTATTAGTAGTAGAAATGTCAGTGAACCATTCGATGTAGAAACCGGTAGTGGCAAGTCCACGAGAATTACTGATGTGATAGAGAACTATGCTATAGAACTAAAAGGTCATAGGTTTGCTGCTAGGTTACACGTGATGCCCCTAGGTAGATTTGATGTAGTACTAGGGATGGACGGGTTAGCAACCTATGAAGCAAACATCGTATGTCGCAAGAAGATGATTTGATTAGTTGCGCCCGATGGGAGTTCGGTTACGATTTTATAAGATCGCGTTACTATGATCCCGAAGGTGATTTCAATGGCGGTGGCGGGGAAGTGCATGACGTGGATGTAGTGCCTACTGGCATACGTGATAGATGTGATTCGTCGGTACCGCAATTATCCAGGTACCATGGTGTGCGACTTTCAGGACATATTCCCGGAAGACTTACCCGCGTGCGCACCGGATCGCGAGATTCAGTTCCAATTGATTTGATATCGGTGCTCAACCCGTTGCCAAAGCACCGTATCGATTAGCTCCTACTAAGATGAGGAACCTCATGAACCAATTAACAGAGTTGATGGATAAGTTTCATTCGACTGAGTATCTCTCTGTGGGGTGCTCTGGTACTGTTATAAAGAAAAAGGACGGAAGTATGCGAATGTGCATCGACTATCGAGAGCTGAAAAATTGACGGTGAAGAATTGGTGCCCGTTACCAAGGATTGACGACTTGTTTGACCAGCTCCAAGGTGCCGGTTGGTTCTCGAGAATAGATCTATGATCTAGCTACCATCATTGAAGGTGAAAAACAAGACATTCCTAAGACAACTCTCCGTACGCGTTATGGACACTACGAGTTCCGTCATGTCTTTTGGTCTAACTACCACGCTAGCTGCCTTTATGGATTTGATGAATCGAGTGTGCCAGCCTATGTTGGATAGATCAGTGATTGTGTTCATTGATGATATTCTGATCTACTCGAAGGGTGAAGAAGAGCATGTGGGTCACATTCGGGAGGTGTTGGAGACATTAAGAAGGGAGAAGTTGTATGCCAAATTCTCCAAGTGCGCGTTCTGGTGCGCGAAGTTCAATTCTTGGTTCATGTGGCGAATCCTGATGGAATCATGATGGACCCGACAAAGGTGGAGGTAGTGATGCAATGGAAGTCACCGAAGACGCCATCCGAGATTCGTAGTTTCTTGGGGTTGGCGGGATATTATCGAAGGTTCATTCAAGACTTTTCCAAGATCGCTTCTCCACTAACCAAGTTGACCCGAAGGATGTAAAGTTATATGGGGTCAAGCTCAAGAGCAAGCATTCGAGGAGTTAAAGGCAAGGTTGACTCAAGCTCTTATTCTGTCATTACCTGAAGGAAGCGAGGATTTGGTGGTTTATTCAGATGCTCCTAATCAGGGTTGGGGTGCGTGTTAACCAGAGAGGAAAGGTTATAGCCTATGCATCCTGATAGTTGAAAGTTCATGAGATCAGTTATCCTACTCATGACTTGGAGCTAGCAGCCGTGGTTTTTGCATTGAAGATTTGGAGGCACTATCTCTACGGGACGAAGTGCACCATTTTCACTGACCACAAGAGCTTGAAATACTTCTTCGAGCAAAAAGATCTGAACATTAGGCAGAGGAGGTGGTTGGAGCTCATAAAAGATTATGATTGCGAGATCCACTATCATCCGGGCAAAGCCAGCGTGGTGGCTGATGCTCTTAGCCGAAAGGAGAGGCCCGAGCCAATTCGGGTGAAAGCATATCAACTGATCATGACCTCCGATGTGATGAAGCAAGTCAAAGAGTTTCAAGATGAGGCACTGAAAGAAGATCATCTTAACTCTGAAAGGATGAGAGGTCTGGTTGGGGAATTGGGTGAAAACACACTTGGTGTTAAAACTCGATTTGGACGGGTGTGGATTCCTCGTTTTGGGGATCTACGTGTGGGGATTATGGATGAAGCTCACAAGACTCGATACTCCATTCATCCTGGTGCCACAAAAAGGTATCAAGATATGAAGAAAGATTATTGGTGACCGGTATGAAGTGTGATGTGGTGGAGTATGTGAGTAAGTGCCTTACTTGCTTACAGGTGAAGGCCGAGCATTAGAAGCCGTATGGGAAGATCCAGCCTTTGGATATACCGGAATGGAAGTGGGCACTTCGTAATGAAATCCATGGTGATGTGCTCCCACTTCCATTCCGGTATATCCAAAGGTTGGATCTTCCTATACGGCTTCTGATGCTCGGCCTTGACCTGTAAGCAAGTAAGGCACTTACTCACATACTCCACCACGTCACGTTTCATACCCGGCCACCAATAATCCTTCTTCATGTCTTGATACATCTTTGTGGCACCTGGATGAATGGAGTATCGAGTCTTGTGAGCCTCATCCATGATCCTCATGCGTAGATCCCCAAAACGAGGAATCCACACTCGTCCAAATCGGGTTTTAACACCAAGTGTGTTTTCATCCAATTCCGCAACCAGACCTCTCATTCTTTCCGAGTTAAGATGATCTTCCGTCAATGCCTCATCTTGAAACTCTTTAACTTCCTTCATCACGTCAGAGTTAGCTGAAACTCTCTTTCCGACTAAGTGCATTCGCCACCACGTTGGCTTTGCTTGGATGGTAATGGATCTCGCAGTCATAATCTTTTATGAGCTCTAACCATCGTCAATGTCTCATGTTCAGGTGCTTCTGCTCAAAGAAGTACTTCAAGCTCTTGTTGTCAGTGAATGTGGTGCACTTCGTTCTATATAGGTAGTGCCTCCAAATCTTTAGCGCAAAGACCACGGCTGCTAGCTTCAACTCATGAGTAGGGTAGTTAACCTCATGAACCTTTAACTTTCAGGATGCATAGGCTATAACCTTCCCCCTCTGCATTTACACACACCCCAATCCCGAGTAGGAAGCATCAGAATAAACCATCAGATCTTCACTTCCATCGAGTAATGACAGAACAAGAGCTTGAATCAACCTTGCCTTCAATTCTTCGAATGCCTTCTCTTGAGCTTGACCCCATACAAATTTCACATCTTTCTGGGTCACCTTGGTTAGTGGAGAAGCGATCTTGGAGAAGTCTTGAATGAATCTTTGTAGTAGCCCGCCAAACCCAAGAAACTCGAATCTCGGATGGCGTCTTTGGACACTTCCATTGCATCAACGCCTCCACCTTTGTCGGTCCACCATAATCCCATTGGGATTTACCACATGAACCAAGAACTGAACTTCGCGCAACCAGAACGTGCACTTAGAGAACTTGGCATACAACTTCTCCCTTCTCAGCGTCTCCAGAACCTCCCGAATGTGACTGGCATGCTCTATCTCGCTCTTCGAATAAATCAGGATATCATCAATAAACACAATCACCGATTTATCCAACATCGGCCGACACACTCGATTCAATAGGTCCATAAAAGCAGCTGGCGCATTGGTCAAACCAAGAGACATGACAAGAAACTCGTAGTGACCATAACACGTGCGAAAAGCTGTTTTAGGGATATCCTGCTCCTGCACCTTCAACTAATGGTAGCCCAATCGAAGATCTATCCTTGAAAACTAACTGGCACCTTGAAGCTGATTGAACAAATCATCTATTCTTGGTAAGGGGTATCGGTTTTTCACCGTCAACTTCTTCAGCTCACTGTAGTTAATACACATCCTCATACTATCATCTTTCTTCTTCACAAACAGAACCGGAGCACCCCAAGGAGAGATACTCAGTCTAATGAACCCCTTATCAAGCAGCTCTTGCAGCTGCTCCATCAACTCTTTCATCTCCGTCGGAGCCAACCGATATGGTGCCTTGGCAACAGGTTGGGCACCTGGTATCAGATCAATTTGAAACTCGATCTCTCTATCAGGTTGCACTCCTGGTAAGTCTTTTGGGAACACGTCTGGAAAGTCACACATAACCGGTACTTCAGACAGTTGTGGTGTTGGTGTATCCACATCCTTTACATAAGCCAAGTAGGCGCTACATCCACGCCTCATACACTTTCCTGCCACCGCCATTGAGATTATTTTCGGGTTCGTCGTGATCTGATCCCCATAAATCGTTACCGAACTCCCTTCAAGCGCTGTTAGACAAATCATCTTCTTGCGACCATAATGTTCGCCTTGAAGTCCGCTAACCAATCCATCCCAAGAACCAAATCAAAACCACCTAAGGTCATCACGAACGGTCTAACAGGAAACTTATGACCTTCCAATCCACATCACAACCCTCTATCACCTTCGAAATTCTGGTAGACTTACCTATGGCAGTTTCTACATCAAAGGGCGCATCAACACGTCTACTACTAACAGGCAGCTTAGCACAGAAAGCTACAAAAATAAAACTTTTACTGGCACCCGAATCAAATAACATAGAAGCTAAAGTTTGGTTCACTAGAAACGTACCGCACACAACATCTGGGTCCGTCCTAGCTTCTGATTGTGTTATAGTGAATGCCCTGGCTCTAGCCCTCGGTCCTTCACTCCCTGTCTTCTTCACCCCAGAACCCTCAGCCCTCGGTTTCTTACAATCCCTACTTATGTGGCCCTCCACGTCACAGTTAAAGCATCGGACCGTACGACAGTCCCTTTCCATAGCCCTATCTTCCCACATTGAAGCACAAGTTCGACCCCAGCCTGCATTCCCCACTATGCTCTTTTCCACACTTATCACACTTCTTCAAACCCGTACCCGATGCGACCACACGGCGGTCGTCCACCCGTGCCTTCTTGTTACTCGTCGAGGCATCACCCGGACCAAACCTCTTCCCGTTCCAGTTCCGATCACCACCACCCTTCTTGCTACCTTCAACCACCACCACCACGGCTCTCTCATCATACAATCTTCTTGCCAAATCCACCGCCGACCTAAACGTGCTCGGTCGGGCAGCGATCATGTGGCTGCGAATATCTGCTGGCAAGCCCTGAATGTACCTCTTAATCTTCCACGACAGAGGCATCACCTGATCCGACACTAGACGTGCCATCTCTTTGAACTTGGTAGTATACTATGATGTGTCATGGTTCCCGCCTCCAGCTGCAGGAATTCTCTCTCAACTTTATCCATTTCTCTATAAGGACAGAACTCCTTAATCACCAACTTCTTCAGCTCGGATCATTTCATCTTCCCAATAGCTCGACTACCCTTAGCTTGGACTATATAGCCCACCAACACAGAGCCAAGTCCACAAAAGAGTAGGCAGCAAACTTTACTTTCTGATCTTCCCGACACTCGCTGATGTTCAATACAGCTTCCATTTCTCTCACTCACTGGTGAGCAGCAGCAGCAGTGCGGTTACCATCAAAGTAGGGGGCTTGCATCGTTGAAACCCCATAGTTACAGCCTCGTGCTGCCTCCGGCGCAAGCTCTTCTTCTTCCTCTTCTTCTTCGTCATCAGACAAAACCGTCTCAGTCCCGGGCTTTCTTCTTTCGCCCGCAGGTCTACTTCTTTCCTTCCTCTCCCCCTCTCGTACTGCTTTAATCACTTCAGTCACTACAAACGACAAGATTTTTGCATGACCTGATGCACCTCTTCAACCACCGCCTCTTTCACCGAGGCCCTTAAGTTTGCACTTCATCACCACCCTCCGGATGAGGGGTCTCAGGTTCTTCATGAGCCACCTTTTCCACTCTGGGTCTTCCTCTCCGGGTCGCGGTTCAGCACCACGACCTCTACCCCGAGAGGCTTTCGAAGATCTACCACCAGCCATTCACACGCACACTGAAAGATTCAAACACCAACAAGGTCATTCAAGGGAATAGCTTAGTTTATTTCAAGTATAGTAAATCCCAAATTACAGTGACCAGTTATGATTAGCCACTTACTTTACTCTTCATACCCTAAGAATTACCTATCCTAACTACATCAGTATTTAAATATACAAACAACACATAATCACATAACATGCGCACGTAATACCGTTTATCATTACGAAAATACCTGATGGCACGCGGCTACTCAAACTGGCATCCCTTCCCTTTACGTCCCATTCTCAGTTTAAGTTAAGGTTTATTTTGAAAATTTACCCGTTTCACTTAAACTTTGGCTCTGATACCAACTTGTAAGGCCTCGTTCCCTGGACGCTGACAGCTGGTCTATTATCGCACATAAAACATATAATTTCATCATCTTACATAAAAACGTTGTCGCGAAAACATTTAACAAAACATTCCATTTTATAATAAAGGCTTTTGCAAAATAATACATTGTTATCAAGTTACAAAATACATGTTGCATTACATCACAAAAGCATTATAAAAATGGATGCCATCCAAAAGAGTTGAGTAGCCACCCCATGCCATCCTCAGCAATCATTACCTGCCAACTGGAAACACATAAAAGTCAGTGTTGCTGAGTGAGTTCTACATTTATAATAAAACATACTTTTCTTTCATTAAAATCGTTCTTTACTTTCATGCGATCATACATCATACGTACACATAGATAATGTCATTATTATCTTTATCATTCATTAACTTCCATTCATTCATACATTCTTACTTTCATTTATCCATTCATCATTACATCTTTTCTTTCCATCAAAACCATGAACTTTACCCTTCCGTCTCATGGTGCTGGGCCGAAGCCTATCATAGACCTTCTATCGCGGTGCACAGCACCTCTGGCCACAATACCAAAGATAAAGTTCAGGTGTACCATTGCCATGTGCTATGCCCTTCCGTGTCATGGTATTGGGCCAAAGCCTATCGTAGACCTTCCATCACGTTGCACAGCACCTCTGGCCATAGTATCGAAGGCAAGCAACAATGGTTCCATACAAATGGTCAATCACAAAGAAAGACCCCGATGTGCATCCTTCTGGGTTGCGAACCTGCATACCGTTGGGCTAACACCCTACAATGGGGCGTGTCCGACATACAAGGCTTACAAGACTTTCATTACTTACATCATTCATTAATGCATGCATTTATCATGTTCCTCCTTTCATTATCTTCCACTTTACGTTACATAATACTTTCATTTCAATCATTAACATTTCACGTAAAGTCAAGGGAAAATAATCATACATAATAATAAGGAACATAACATACACAGTCGTCATCATCATCATACAGGGCATCATCATACATACATAACATACATCATGCATAATCATACAACGTCATACATCATCAACATCAACATCATGCCCAACATAACCTTTAAGGCCCCAACAGTCATCTTACATGAACTTACGGGAAACTTCCACGTCAAACTTACATATGCATTTCCCTCAAAATTCAGTAACTAAACTATGTTTTCCTCGAGTGCACAAGCCCTACTTGAGCGTATGGGCACCCTTCAGTCGCATGGCCTTCACGCGACTGAACATCGTGCGAATGGACCAATGCGGATGAACACCTATGCGAATGAACACCTATGCGAATGGACCTAATGCGGATGAACACAATGCAAATGAGTCCCATGCGAATGGAACTAATGCGGATGAACACAATGCGGATGAGTCCCATGCGAATGGAACTAATGTGGATGAACACTTGTGCGAATGAACACAAATGCAGATGAACACCTTGTGCGAATGGACCCTCATTCGCATGACTCCCATGCGAATGGCCCTTAGTCGTACGACACACAAGTGTATGGACTCCAGTCGCACGACTCTCATGCGAATGAACCTCAGTCACACCCCTTTCGGCCGTATGGCCTCCATTCGGTCACCTAGCCCTAGCTGATGCAGAATGCAGTTCATCCCGAACCCAATCTGCGATTTTCGGCCTCTAAACCCTTCCAAACCCATTCTAAGCCCAAATCAACCATCCTAAACCTTAGTAATGCATACCACAACACCATTCAAGCACAGACAAGCCCAAAATCATACATCACTCGCATCACACACAAACACATACACACGGGTCAAACACACACATTTCAAAAACAAGTTTTCACTATGTCTTCCAGTCCCAAATCAGTTGAAAACGGGTAAAAGATGGGTCCTAGAACTCACACAAACAACACCATCGAGTAGAGCTTCGATTAGACCCGTTACACTTTGATTTTCAAGGTCGAATCCACTTAAACCAAGTTTTTTCTCCCTTTTTCTCACTTTTCTCCTTCTCTTCTCTCTTTGGGCAGAATTTTGCAAGTGTGGGGAGGGTGTCGGCTGCCCTCCCCTTTTATTCTCCCATTTATCCAATCTTTCTCCTGTTTTGGCAAGTTTGGTCCCCCAACTTTGGACTTTATTTATTTTTCTTCTTTCGTCGTCTTCAAAGAAAATATCCGGTGTTATACTAGATGACTTACATTGTATGTAGAATCCATTAAACTTGCCATTCTAAGTTCACCAAAGATCTAGATGACTTACAGTGCATCTAGAATCCATTAACCTTGCCATTCTAAGTTCACATCAGAATGAACCTGTAATATTGTAAAATCATATGTAAATTTCTATGATAATAACAAATCCATCAAATATATTGAAAACTAACTATAATATAACTAAGAGGGCACTTGTCCTTGGACATTGACCAATAAGGAAATGATTTATATCAATTTCTCACAAAGTAGAGATCATGTAAATAACAAGAATATGATTACATATGTAGGGCGAATCTATATATGTCCTTAATATGGTGATTAGCAGTCGTCTATTTAACAAGTCCCCTAGCCAACTCCCATATCAGTAGTTAGAGCCTCTAGATATCAAAATAAACACCATGTCCCCAAATTGTAGAGTAAGCCCTTTAATGTTTAGTGGTGGTTTATATTAGGAATTCGAATATCCATTTATGTAGCAAATCCTACCATAACTAAGCATGATTATTTGACCCATTTTACATAAGATATGATTTATTCATATCGTAAAACGCAACACTAAGAACCCTAAACATATGAACAAATCGACATCCAAATTAATCAGTAACCCTATTTAACGATGAATAATATGACACAAAATTCATGCTGAATTTATCCATAAACCCAAAACGGACAAACCCTAATGTTAGGAAGTCAAGATCAACAAAAGCTACGTAAACATTATACAGATCGTACAATTTATACTAACCTGAAACGATCTGGTGTTCCATTTGATGCGCAAAAGTATGATATCCGAAATCCCTAAATTGTGACCTCCGAAGGACCATTTCATTTGTCGATTACAATGACACAAAAAGGGATACAAAAGAGAGTCGCGTATGAACTATGTGGGTTGTTGATTTCATTGAATCTGTAGTGAAATGTTTTAGGTTGAAAGGGGGATCACAAGAACGACGAGGATGTATCGTTGAGGTCGGTTGATTTGTTTGAACTTCTGAAACCCTAAGACAAATGTAAATATTACCTAATAATACCCACCTTTAAAACCCAAAAACCCACCTGCCCAAATCATCCTATACAACCCAATAATACAACAAATTTAAAAGCCCATTTATAATTATATTAGAATCTCTTCAACCCAACAATTTTAAAAAAATTCAAATAATTTTTTTAATACAAAATAATAAATGGGTGTATATTAAAGCTTTGTAATAATTTATATATACTAAAATTTTATCTATGAATATATGTGTATATATATATATATATATTATATATATATATATATATATATTATATATATATATATATATATATATTTTGTTGCGATATGTTACGTATATTTTTCCGTTGTAATAAACTAAAATAAAAACACATACTTGCAATAGCCTTTTGAGCATTTGCTTATTTAGAGGTTTTTAATAGTGTGATGATAATAATAATAGTGAAAGATTATAATATTATTAAAATATTTTGTATTTATATTTAATTGAAAAATAAGTGTAAAGTCATACATGAAATTTGTTTTTAAATAGGTACTATTTACTAAAATATAGTTATTACTTTGCTATAAAATATCATTAATTTTAATTGCATGTGCACTATTATTATATTGCAGTTAAAAAATTATATTTGCATATCCATTAGTAGGTTAGTACATCTTATTTTACACATGATTAATTAACAAAAATATTAATTACTTAGTAATGAAATTATATTGTTTTTTAATGACATTTTGAGTTAATCTATCATTAAATTTATTTATATCAAATCCACTATACGTCCTCAGTTGTATTTTATACTTATGTTGTTGTATTGATTTTTATATTCATTTATAATTAATTACACTCTCTTCAATCCAACAATTTTAAAAAAATTACGATAATACAAAATTTAATACAATATAATAAATGAGTGTATATTAAAGCTTATGTAATATTTTATATTTTGTTGCGGTATGCTAAGTAGATTTTTCCGTTGTAATAATTAAAATAAAAACACATACTTGCAATAGTATTTTGAGCACTTGCTTATTTTAGAGTTTTTAATAGTGTTATGATAATAATATTAGTGTAAGTTTATAATATTATAAAAATATATTTTGGTTATATTTAATTGAAAAAAAATTGTAGACATACATGATTATTTTAAATATGTACTATTTACTACATATGTTTATTACTTTGCTATACAATATCACTAATTTTAATTGCATGTGAGCACTATGATTATATTGCAGTTAAAAAATCTATATTTGTATATTTATTAGTAGGTTTGTACCTCTTATTTTACACATGGTTAATTAAAAAATATTAATTACTTAGTAATGAAATTATATTGTTTTTTAATGATCAGATTTTGAGTTAATCTACCATTAAAATTTGTTTAGATCAAATCCAATATGCCTCCTCAGTTGTTTTTAATACTTATGCTGGAGATAATTGCGTGACTTTCCTCATAGTTTATGGTGAAATGCAAGAGTGTTAGTAAAGAATGGTTAACGTACATGTCAACTTCAGATTTTCTAAAAACACATTCCCGACACATGCGAGAATCTCCGGATCAAAAAATCATAACCACAAGTCGTATGTCATCATGCGTTTGTAGATTGTTAAATTATCATGACGATAACTACTTAGTCGGTAGGAACGTGACTCTCCCGCTTGGTCTTCAACCCAAATATCTAATATTCTTGTCAAGCTTGGATGGCATGCTTTGTGTTAGCCTTCGAAACACGTGGGATTTGCTTGTGTGGAATCCATTAACCGGTGCCGCCAAAATGTTGTCCAACACTACTAAGCAGGGATTCTTCAACGCAAGAAAAGATGCTGTTGGTTTCTATGTTGACGACACTTTTGATGTAAGGCCCCGTTCCCGGGACGCTTACAGTTGGTTTCTCATCGCACATAAAACATATATTTACATTGTCTTACAAAAGGTTGCAGCAGAAACATTCAAAAATGACATCGCATTTCATTATAAAAACTTTTGTCGAATAATACATCGTCAATCAGTTACGAAACACATTGTTGCATTATATCACAAGAGCATTAAATGAATGGATGCCATCCCAAAAGAGCTAAGTAGCCACCTCGCACCATCCTCAGCAATCATTACCTGCCAACTGGAAATACATCAAAGTCAGCGTTGCTGAGTGAGTTCTAGTTTTATAAAATAAAATATACTTTTCTTTCGTTAAAACCGTTCTTTTCTTTCATGCGATCATACATCATACGTACACATAAGTAATATCATTATTATCTTCTTCAATCGTTCATTCATCTTTACATCTTTTCTTGCGCATCAGATATCTTCCGTACCAATACCGTATGCTACACCCCGAACTATTTGGCTACTGGGCCGAAGTCTATAAATAGACAGCTAAACATGGTGCCGCAGTACCAGGGGTAAGCGGTAGAGGTTCTATATAAATGGTCGATCACAGAGAAGGACCCCGATATGCATCCTCTCAGGGTAGCGAACCCGCACACCGTTGGGCTAACACCTTTAATGACGTGTCCCGATATCCAATACTTGCAAGACTTTCATTACTTTCATCGTTCATTAATGCATGCATTCATCATGTTTCACTTTTCGTTATCTTCCACTTTACGTTACGTAATGATTCATTTCATTCATTAACACAACACGTAAAGCCACAGGAAAGATAAATATACGCCATAATAAGGAACATCAACATGCACAGTCATCATGTCATACAGGGAAACACCATACATACATAACATGCATCATGCATAAACATGCAACATCATCATCATCATTCCCAACATACTCTCTAAGGCCTCAACAGTCATCTTACATGCTCTTACGGAAACCTTTACGTCAAAACTTACATCTGCAACTACACTTCTCCTCGGGCGCAACAGCCCTATTTGGGCATATGGACACCCTTCAGTCGCATGGCCTTCATGCCACTGAACATCATGCGAATGAACCAATGCGGATGAACACTCATGCGAATGAACACCCAATCGTGCGAATGGACTAATGCGGATGAGCACTTATGCGACTGGACCTTCAGTGGCATGACCTCCATGCGACTGGCCCCAATCGTGCGACTGGACCCTCAATCATGCGAATGGACCCCAATCGCACCCCATTTGGCCATATGGCCTCCATTCGGCCTCCAGTCGGTCGCCTAGCCCTAGCTGGTGCAGAGTGCAGTTCCAGCCGAACGCAAACTGCCCTTTTTGACCTCCAAACTCATCTAAACTCATTCTAAGCCCAAATCAACCATCCTAAACCTTAGGGATGCATACCAAAACACCATTCAAGCACACACAAGCTCACAAACAAGGCTCAAACGGATCATACACACACATACACATACACAAACAGGTCAAACATGCACACACTCAAAAACCCAATTTTTAGATGTTTTCCAGCCCCAAATCATTCAAAAACGTTTAAATAAGGGGTCCTAGAACTCACACAAACGACCACGACGAAAAGAGCTTTGATTTGACTCGCTTCTCAACGATTTTGGCCACTCGAACCAACCCGAACCAACTTTTCTTCCTCTTTTTCTCTTCTCTCTTCTTTGGCTGATTTTGGTGGGTTTGGGGAGAGGGTAAGGGTTGTCCTCTCCCTTAAATACTCCCACTTCCCCAACTTTATCTCATTGGCGAGTTTGGTCCCTCGACTTTGGACTTTATTTCTTTTTCTTCCTTCGTCGGCTTCAAAATAAATAAATAACCGGGTGTTACATTTGATTACAACATTATCCACATAAAACGTAGGCGGGGTACTCTTGCAGTGTTCCTGTACTCATTACGTAGGGCCTCGTGGAAATCTACACCCTTCCTTAAAAAAAGACCGTACCATGGTGATACCTACCGGTGGTATTCTGGAACATTCTGTGGAGATGCAGTGTACTTCCCAGTCAAGGAATATTGGCTTGCAAGTAACAGGAGGGTAATTCGATTTGATGTTAACACACATCAATTTTCAGAATTACCATATCTGAATGTCAGGGGTTTTGGTCCTAACGGTTCATTTGTCAGTATACGATCAGAACTTCATATGTATTGTTCAAGTAGTTACTACGAATGACCATTGGAATTATGGAAATTACGTAACCATACGTGGATAAAGTTTTTTACTTAACCTTACAGAGTATGCCTTCCATTTCTAACAATTACATCCCTGACGCATTACAACCTTAGTGATTTAACTCTTGTGATCATTGAGTGGGGGCAGGTTTTTGAAATTGATCTCCGATTCAATGTAGCGGGTTTTATACACCCTTCCATTTTTGGTGGTATTATCCATGGTGCAATCTATACGGAGACAATACTTTCACCTGGATTTTAAATTCTATGATCTTTTATCATTTAATCTCTACTTGTTACACTTTCTATTTAGACTTCTACTATGTTCTTTTTCAAGTACAATAACTACTTCATCAACAATGTAGGAACTTTTACATCACTTAGTTTGATGTGTTGTTTTATTTAGTTAATTATTTTTGTTGATATATTTTGAAATTATATAACAAGATGTGCAGAAAAAAATACATTATGTGTTTTAAAAACTTTTACTTCGTATAGATAAAAAGCCTAATGTCATAATATGACAAACACAATAAATAGTTGTGGTATTTGATATAATAACATATGCACAAAATTGTGTATTTTCTGTAAGGCCCCGTTCCTGGGACGCTTACAGTTGGATTCTCATCGCACATAAAACATATATTTACATTCGTATTTCATAAAATCACAGCGGAACACTAAAATAATCTTTCATTTCCATGTAAATGCTTTTACAAGTTAAAACAGCATTGATTACAAAACAGCTTGTTCGCATTACAATGCAAAAACATTAATCAAAAGAATGTCATCCCAAAAGAGCCGAGTAGCCGCCCGTGCCATCCTCAACAATCATTACCTGCCAACTGGAAACACATAAAAGTTAGCGTTGCTGAGTGAGTTCTAATTTTATAATAAAACATACTTTATCTATCTTTAAAAACCGTACTCTACTTTCATGCAATCATACATCATACGTACACATAGATAATATAATTATTATCTTCTATTACATTTGTTAACTTTCGTTCATTCTATACGTTCGTTCTCCCGAGTCTGTTGCAACAACAGGGTCGCTCACCTCATTAGCAATCCCAACTATTGCACGCTATCCGAGTCTATTGCAACAATAGGGTTTCTCACCTCATTGCCAATCTTAGTGATAGCATGCTACCCGAGTCTATTGCAACAACAGGATTGCTCACCTCATGGCAACTTCACGATAGCACGCTATCTGAGTCTGTTGCAACCATAGGGTTGCTCACCTCATTTCCAATCTCAATGATAGCACGCTATCCGAGTCTCTTGCAACAACAGGGTTACTCACCTCATGGCAACTTCATGATAGCACGCTATCCGAGTCTGTTGCAAACATAGGGTTGCTCGCCTCATTGCCAATCTCAACGATAGCATGCTATCCGAGTCTCTTGCAACAACAGGTTGCTCACCTCAAGCCAACTTCACAATAGCACGCTATCCGAGTCTGTTGCAACCATAGGGTTGCTCACCTCATTTATGTGCTTGCAAGCCTTTCCTTCGTTCATTCATCGTTCAATAATGCATGCATTCTTACTTCATGTTCCTCTTTCGTTATCCTTCACTTTACGTTACATAATACTTCATTCGTTCATTAACATGACATGTAAAGACACAATAAAGATAAACATACATCATAATAAGAAACATATCATACACAATCATCATCATCATACAGGGCAACATCATACATACATAACATGCATAAACATGCAACATCCTTGTAACACCCCGAATTTTTATTTAAACGAAAGGAAAAGTAAATAGAAAGAAGAGATAATGAGCACAAGTGGAGGGGGATAAAGTGTACAAAGTACAAAAACCTTTTTACTTTGAGGTTAAAGTAAAAAGGAAGAAAGAAGAGAGAGAAAGCTCTCGGTTCCAAAGAGAGAAAGAGAAAGAAGCAGCTGCAAAGGTGAGTGTTCTCTTATATGAGCTCGGTTTCAGTTGGGTTTCGAGTTCTTGACCGAAGTTCTTGGTGTTTAGTGTTTGTTTTTGGGAGTTAAGAGCTAAATTGAAGGTGGGTATCGAACTTGAAGGGTGTTGCTCAGAGGCTGCTGAAGGTGAGTTTCTAGAACCCCTCTTTTACTGATTTTCAACTTGTTTGGGGCTATTATGCATGCCAAGCAATGTTTTCAAGTAAAATCGTGAGTTTCAGCCTTATGTTCGAAATGATGTATGTATGTATGTATGCATGTTTTAGAGTATGATTATGGGTTAGAGTTGCTCTTTAGCATGTTTAGGTGCCCCTGGTATGTTAGATCTGTGCTTGGTTAGTGATAGAATGATACTCAGGTGATGTTGTTAGCATAGAAAATATTTCAGAAGGTTCTAATGCGCCTAAAGAGTGGCCCATGCGCCCAGCATGTTGGCCATGCGTCTAAGTGTTGGCCATGCGCCCACGAGTGGGTCATGCGCCTAAACAGTGACCCATGCACCCAACATGTTGGCCATGCGTCTAAGTGTTGGCCATGCGCCCAAGAGTGGGACATGCGCCTAAACAGTGGCCCATGCGCCCAGCATGTTGGCCATGGGATCTTTGTTGCATATCCCGGTATTGTGTCAGTCTGCGGACATGAGTCGGAGGTTTGGGTACAGGCCCCGGCACAACATCATCTTTCGAGCATGAGTCGGGGATATTGCATGAGACAAGATTTGAGTAATGAACAAAGAATGTATGAAAGAATAAACGTATGAAATGAATGTTAATGAATTATCATAATCATGTATGATACAGACCCTTGTCATTCGACCTCGGTAATCGTGGCTGAGTGCCACGAAGAGGGTAAAGTCTGACCGTATCTAGAGAAAGAAGTGAAAGATAATGAGATACGTTGAATGAACGAAAGTTAACGAACGTAATGATGAAGATAATAACGTTATTATCTATGTGTACGTATGATGAATGATCACGAGCGAATGTAATGTGTAGTATGATTTTGAAAGAAAGTAAAAGAACGGTTTTAACGAAAGAAAAGTATGTTTTATTATAAAACTAGAACTCACTCAGCGTCGCTGACTTTTGTATGCATGATAGTTGGCAGGTATTTGTTGATGCTGAGGAGTTGCAGGCATGGATGCATAAGCTACTTGGAGCATTTTAAGGCTGGCATCCGTATTTTGACATGTCTTTGTATTTTGAGATGAAAAAAAATATTGTAAATGAATGAAATGACATGTTTTTAGTTATTAATGAAAGTTTTAAATTCCACTGCAAAGTAAATATACGTTTTATAATGTTTTATATGCAATGAATGACCAACTATGAGGTGCCCGGGAACGGGGCCTTACAAGTTGGTATCAGGGCCCAAGTTTAAGTGAAATTGGTAAATTTTCAAAATAAACCTTAACTTAAACTGAGAATGGGATTAAAAGGAAAGGGATTCCAGTCCTAGTAGCTACGTGCCTGCAGTTAAATGTTTTATGTAAACGTTTAAAGTAAGTTAACGTTAACCGGTATTATGTGCGCATGTTATGTGGCTAGTGTGCTTTTATGTAGATTTTGATACTGATGTAGTCAGGATAGGAAATGCTTGGGGTATGAAGAGTAAAGTAAGTGGCTAATCACAACTAGCCACTGTAAGTAGGGACTTACTATACTTGACATAAACTGAGTTATTACCTTGAATGACCGTGTTGGTGTTTGTATCTTATAGTGTGTTAGAGGATGGCTGGGCAGAAATCTTCCAAGACTCCTAGAGGCAGAGCCGTCCCCGTGTGACTAGGAGTAGTGCTAAGGCTCCTGAGACGACCCATGAGAACCCTAAGGTTCATGTCCGGAGCGAAGAGAATGAGAATGCTAGTTTGAATGCCTCAGCTAAGGAGGCGATTGCAGATGAAGTACACCAGGTCATGCAGACAATCTTACCGTCTATAGTGACCGAAGTGATTAAAGCTGTTAGAGAAGGCGAAAGGAAGGAGAGGAATAGGTCCTCGGGAAGGAGAAAACAACCGGAGGCCGAGATGGTTATCCCTACTGATGAGGAAGAGGAGGAAGAAGAGCCGGTGCTTGAGGCAACACGAGGCTGTAACTATGGGGCATTCTGAAGGTGCAAGCCCCCTACCTTTGATGGTAATGGCACTGCTGCTGCTGCTCACCGATGGGTGAGGGAGATGGAGGTTGTCCTTGAGATCAGAGAGTGCCGAGAGGACCAGAAAGTAAAGTTTGTTGCCCACTCTTTTGTTTTGTGTTGGTGGGACAATATTGTCCAGGTTGAGGGAAGCAGGGCTATCGGAAGGATGAGATGGTCAGAGTTGAAAAGGCTAGTGATTGAGGAGTTCTGTCCTCACCGCGAGATGGATAAAGTTGAGAAGGAGTTCCTGCAGCTGGAGGCGGGAATGATGACACATCAGCAGTATACCACTAAGTTCAACGAGATGGCAAGGATGGTGCCGGATCAAGTGACGCCTATGTCACGAAAGATCAAGAGGTACATCCAAGGACTGCCGACAGATATCCGCAGACATTTGATCGCCGCCCGACCAGGTACATTCAGATCGGTGGTCGACTTAGCTGGGAGGTTGTACGACGAGCGAGAGATGATGATGACAACGGACGAAGAGGAAGAACGAAACCATGCCAAAAAGGGGAAAGGAAGGCGAAATAATGATGACGGAATTGTGGCTGAAGGTAAGATGATGAGGGTCGATGTGTAACATCTTGAATTTTCGTTAACTAAGTGTTAACTTTGCTTAATCTTGTAAGGGTCATTGTTGCCATATACAAAACTTATGGGCTATTTATGCTTATTGTCTTAATTGTTTTAATTCTTTAACTTGAAAGTTTATTATTATTTAATAAATAATTAATGTTCTTAATAATACCAAATTATAACAATCATAATAATAATAATAATAATAATAATAATAATAATATTTTTAGTAGTAATAATAATTATGTTAATAATAATAATAATAATAATAATAGAAATAATAACTAATAAAAGTTATATAAGTAATAAGTTGTAAATGAATTAAAACTTAAATTAAGGAAGTTAAGGGGGATGTTTTGTCAATTTAATAAACTTTAAATGAAATTTTGTGCATAAATTATAAAAACAAAGGCTAAATGTGTAATTTTTAAATCCCAAACCCCCACCCCCATTTCCTTTCACGTTTTTTCCGGCCACAAGATCCGCCAACCTCCGGTCGAGCTCCGGCGAGGGCAAAACGCCCAATAAATGATTGGTTCGACCGAATTAAAGCTAATACTTCGAACGTGGGCACTAATCGAATACGTAACCGGTGTTAACTCGATCGAAATAATGGTTTCATTAAGAACCCACATGAAACCGAAAGCCACCATGTAATTACACTTGAAATCCGTTGAATTGAGCCATTGGTGGATTAGAAACGTACGTTTAATCACAACAAAACTAAATGTGAGGTTTAATCCGGTTTAACAACCAGTTGATCATCCAATTGTAACCGAACCAAACGAATCAAAGGGTGAAATCCGTTTGAGACTAAATCGACCAAATCAAACCTATATAACAGGGGGCAAATACTCCTTTTGATCCCTTTGAACTTTCTGTAAACGCAATTCGTAAATCTTTCACTCAAACAATTGGAATTTGACTCGTGTTCAGCACAAGTTAGCCAAGGCTTTATCGTGCATTATCACATCAATTCGGTTGCAAACAAGCAAGGTAAAGGCATCATTATGACCGAATTCATGTAGGGATCAAAAGCCCTATGATTAATTTATGTATCAACCGTGAATTTGGGTTCAATTTGATTCACCTTGTTCTAGGGTTCTTCACAATTTGGGAAAAGCTTCGTACTTGGGTTTAAAGTATTTGGAAACCAATATGAACCAAGGCCACGACCCTGGTTCACTGGTTAAGTTGCATCACCCTAAAGCATGAGGTCCCGGGTTCGAACCCAGGCACCCTCATGTTTTATTATTTGTTTTTTAGGGCTTTTAGCCTAAAGATTAGTTTTAAAAAAATTCTTAAAATATATGTATATATATATTATTTTTAAAAATTTCCAATATTTTCAAAAGTTCCAAATATTTTTTAAAATTTTTCTAGGATTAAATAAAATGTTTTATTGATAAAACATTTTAACAAAGCTTGCCTGATTAATTTTTAATAAAATGGATTGGAAATAATAATTAGTAAATTATTATTAGTTCAAATACCCCTTTTCAATTAATTTTGTTTATATAGTAATAAATTTTTAGTTATAAAAATTTATTAAAACTTTTATATATATATTTTAATATTATAATTGTTTCTTTTCACAACTTTAAATAAAATATAAATATATATATTTTTCAAGAAAGTATAAATTATTTCATTTGTTTAAATATAATTAGTTGATAAGCCCTAAATTCGACTTAGAACCCTAATCCTCGTTGATTCGCTAAACTCATTACAATAAACTCAAACCTTGTAATTATGTCTATTTAGGTGCCTTGTGACGGTTTACGTTGGAACGACGATTATTATATCTCTTATTAATCACAATTATATACATATTGATCAAGTGAGTATTTCTATACTTTTTATATTTTTACACTTTTAGGGTGAAACATGTTACATTATAAACTTTACACTTGTAAACACGTTTGATTCTTGTAAACTTATGGCAATTTACTTGTATGTTGTGGTTAGTTGAACTTTGTGGCTACCATGTAATGTCGAATATATGTACAATCATTAACTATTGCTAGCCTAGCGACGTCATAGATCTATGGGCCAGACAAGCCTGCTTGGTTAATCCAAGTACACTTAGCTAATCCTATATACTTGTAAAAATTTGAGACTTGTAAAACTTTGTCGAGGTTTGATTGTGCATTCTGTCTTACATCCCTAGTTTACTTTGTTCTCTAACTTACAACATGAATTGCCATCTTTTATATACTTATGTATCGAAAACTATGAAAATCTCACCAACATTATGTTGATATTTTATTTTTAACATGTTTCAGGAAATACTCAAGCTTGATCGCCACTTTTGAAGTACTTTCATATCTAGAAATGGACCTAGTTAAATAAATGAAATAAATTGGCTTGTTGCATCTTATGTTATGTCATTTACTTTCTTTGAGACTTATGATTGTAATGGTACAATTGGAACTTATGATTAATATATATCTGAGTTATTAATAGCGTAATGTGGTTGTGAACGATATTAACCCTTACACCTCGATGTTTCCGCCGTCATGGTTGGGGTGTGACATAAGAAACTGGTTAAGATGATGAGGGTCGATGACCGAGAGGGGATAACAAGGAAGGACGAGGTATGCAAGAAGTGTGGTAGAGGCCACGAAAGGGAGTGCAAGTGGGGACTGAATGTTTGTTTTCAGTATGGAAAGGAGGGCCACAGAGCGAGGGACTGTCAAATGGCTAAATGCTACGACTGTGGCAAGACAGGACACATGAGAAGAGACTGTAAGAAGTCGAGGGCAGGAAGCTCCGGTACGAGGAAGGAGAACAGAGGGTCAAGGCTAGAGCCTTTGCTATGACCGGGAGGAGGCTAGATCAGACTCCGAGGTAACATCAGGTACATTTTTAGTAATTTAGATTTATGCATCTATACTTTAAATGTGGTGCTAGTAGTAGTTTTGTTGCTGCTATCTTCTGTGATGTTACCCGATAGGAGTAGGAAGATCGATGAACCCTTCGATGTAAAAATTGCTATTAGTAAGTCCACTAGGTTACCTAATGCCCTAGAGGATTACGTGATAGAATTGAGAGAGAGAGAGCGCTTGTTCCTGCTAGACTGTTCAAGACAGGCGTAGCTGGATAGATGTGCACCTCCGGGTGAGTTGATCAGTAATCTACGACACAAACCCCAAGTGTTGCAAGAGGATGGATTGATCAACCATGCATGACCATAGTTCGATACCGACCTACGACAATGGATTATGATGAAGGCTTCCACCAGAAAGCGGATTGTTTGATTTGGAAATCAAGTAAAGCTAATACTAGAGTATAGATGGTCATTCCCAGTTGTTGCTCAGGTAGGAGAAGTGACACATCAACGAGAGCTACCTGATGAGTTAAGTGGAATTCATCTGATGTTCCATGCATCTCGTCTAAGAAAGTGTTCGATCGATGAGAATATGATCATGCCACTAGGGAACACTGAGAGGGAACAAAGTATTCAATTACGAGAAGCAACTGGTAGCCATTACTAATAAGAAGAAGAGAATTGGTTAAAGAGGATGATGGTTTCACTTGTGCGGGTGTAGTGAAGCCTAAATGGATCTAAGTTAAGTGCAAGATCAAGGAAGAGGTGAGACAGTGTTACCCATAACTGTTCGAGAAGCGACCGTTTTCGGGGACGAAACCTCTTTAAGGGGGTAGACTTGTAACACCCTGAATTTTTATTTAAACGAAAGGAAAAGAAAAGTAAATAGAAAGAAGAGATAATCAGCACAAGTGGAGGGGGATAAAGTGTACACAGTACAAAAACCTTTTTAGTTGAGGTTTAAAGGGGCATGGTCGCCCATCCCTTCTTCACCCTTTTCATTCGGCTGAAGGGAAGAAAGAAGAGAGAGAAAGCTCTCGGTTCTAGAGAGAGAAAGAGGAAGAAGCTGCTGCAAAGGTGAGTCTTCTCTTATATGAGCTCGATTTCAGTTGGGTTTCGAGTTCTTGACCAAAGTTCTTGGTGTTTAGTGTTTGTTTTCGGAGTTAAGAGCTGAATTGAAGGTGGGTCTCGAACTTCAAGGGTGTTGCTCAAAGGCTGCTCAAGGTGAGTTTCTAGATCCCCTCTTTTACTGATTTTCAACTTGTTTGGGGCTATTATGCATACCGAGGAATGTTTTCAAGTAAAACCGTGAGTTTCAACCTTATGTTTGAAATGATGTATGTATGTATGCATGTTTTAGAGTATGATTATGGGTTAGAGTTGCTGTTTAGAATGTTTAGATGCCCCTGGTATGTTAGATCTGTGCTTGGGTAGTGATTGAATGATAATCGGGTGATGTTGTTAGCATAGAAAATATTTCAGAAGGTTCTGATGCGCTTAACAGTGGCCCATGCGCCCAGCATGTTGGCCATGTGTATGAGTGTTGGCCATGCGCCCAAGAGTTGGTCATGTGCCTAAACAGTGGCCCATGCGCCCAGCATGTTGGTCATGCATCTAAGTGTTGGCCATGTGCCCAAGAGTGGGTCATGCGCCTAAACAATGGTCCATGTGCCCAGCATGTTGGCCAGGCGCCTAAGTGTTGGCCATGCGCCCAAGGGTGGGCCATGCGCCTAAATAGTGCCCATGCGCCCAAGTGTCAAAACGGCTAAGTGTTGGTGATGCGCCTGAATAGGTGCCATGCGCCTGCATAGTGGCAAAACGCCTGAACTGGGCAGAAGCGCCCATGCGCCCAGACTATTGTACACTTAGAATTTTATGCTCATGCGTCTAAAAGGTCCCATGCGCCTAAAAGGTCCTATGCGCCTAAAAGGTCCCATGCGCCTATTTTGGACTTAAGATTTTCTAAGTGGTTTTAAGGGGTAAATAGGGAGATAGCCTTGATATGATGTGATGACTTATGCTTGATGCCTGTATGGTGATGCTGTATGTTTATAATTATGTGTATGTTCCTTATTATGTATGTGTGTCTTCCCTTGGCTTTGCGTTGAACGTTAATGAATGTAATGAAAGTATTATGTAACATAAAGTGTGTAAGGCCCCATTCCCAGGCACCTCACAGTTGGTCATTCATTGTACTTAAAGCATTTTGAAACGTACGTATATTTTGCAGCGAAATTTAAATCTTTCATTAATAACTAAAAACATATCATTTACAACATTTGTTTTCATCTCAAAATACAATGACATGTCAAAATACGGATGCCAGCCTCAAAATGCTCCCAGTAGCTTATGCATCCATGCCTGCAACTCCTCAGCATCAACATATACCTACCAACTATCATGCATACAAAAGTCAGCGACGCTAAGTGAGTTCTAGTTTTATAATAAAATACTTTACTTTCATAAAACCGTTCTTTACTTTCTTTCAAAATCATACTATACTTTACATCGTTCGTGATCATACATCATACGTACATACAGATAATATCATTATTATCGTCGTCATTACTTTCATTAACTTTGTTCATTCAACGTATTACATTATCGTTCACTTCTCTTTTTAGATCCGGTCAGACTTTACCCTCTTTGTGGCACTCAGCCACGATTACTGAGGTCGAATGACAAGGATCCTGTTCTGTACATTATTACGATAACTCATTTACGTTCATTGCATACTTCGTTCTTTCGTACATTATCTTTCATTCATTACTCTTTATTACTCGAATCTTGTCTCGTGCAATATCCCCGACTCATGCTTGAAAGCTGATGCTGTGCCGGGGCCTGCTCACGAATCCCCGACTCATGTCTGAAGACTGACACAACACCGGGATACGTGACAAAGATCCCATATGAGTCAATCATAGGGATTGAACTCTATCCGAGTTTGTTGCAACACAAAGTCGCTCACCTCATTATCTCGTCTCATGCAATATCCCCGACTCATGTCCAAAGACTGATACTATACCGGAGCCTGATAAACAAACCCCTGACTCATGTCCGAAGACTGACACAGTACCGGGATACGCGACACGGATCTCATCATCCGTCACTTTCGTCATATGCAATACTCTGGACTCATGTCCGAAGACTAATACTGTGTCGGGGCCTGCTCACAAACCCCCGACTCATTTCCGAAGACTGACACAATACCGGAGTACGCGACCTGTATCATGTCTCATGCAATATCCCCGACTCATGTCTGAAGACTGATACTGTGCTGGGGCCTGCTCACAAACCCCCGACTCATGTCCGAAGACTGACATAGTACCTGGATACGTGACAAGGACCTCTTTCGAGTCTGTTGCGACACAGAGTCGCTCACCTCATATCTATGCTTGGATTTATGCCACACCCTCGAAGTTATACGTAACTCGGGTAATCGTCATATATTTCACCCCCAGCATCCTGGGTAACAACACCCCCATCGAAATGGGTAACACCACCACTGAAATGGGTAACACCCCCACCAAAATAAGTAACACCCCCACCGAAATGGGTAACAACACCCCCATCGAAATGGGTAACACCCCCATCGAAATGGGTAACACCCCCATCGAAATGGGTAACAACACCCCCATCAAAATGGGTAACAACACCCCATCGAAATGGGTAACACCCCCACCGAAGTGGGTATTGAAATGGGTAACACCCCCACTGAAGTGGGTAACACCCCCACCGAAATGGGTAACACCACTGAAGGTCAGTCACATAGACTGGAACTCTTGCATGCACACTTTAGGATTAGCTGAACCTCACGCGGTAGAGCTTAAGGCATTTAGAGCCGTGCACCTCTGTACATATTGCTTGCAAGCCTTTCTATACTTTCTCTTCTCATTAATGCATGCATTCTATCATTATGTTCCTCTTTTCATTATCTTCCACTTTACGTTACATAATACTTTCATTACCTTTATTAACATTCAACGCAAAGCCAAGGGAAGACATACATACATGACAAGGAACATACACATAAACATACACCATCACCATACAGGCAACATCATACATACATAACACACATCAAACATAAGCCATCACATCATAACCAGGCCTATCTCCCCATTTTACCACTTAAGAACCACTTAGAAACCTCAAGTCCATATTGGGCGCATGGGACCTTCCAGACGCATGGGCATAAAAATTCTAAGTGTAAAACAGTCTGGGCGCATGGCACTATTTGGGCGCTTCTGCCTTGTTCAGGCGCATTGCCACTATGCAGGCGCATGGCACCTGTTTAGGCGCATCAACACTTAGCCGTTTCATTCACTTTGGGCGCATGGCACTATTTAGGCACATGGAACTATTTAGGCACATGGCACTATTTAGGCGCATGGCCAACACTTGGGCGCATGGGCCACTGTTTAGGCGCATGGACCCCCTCTGGGCGCATGGCCAACACTTAGACGCATGAGCCAACATGCTAGGTGCATGGGCCACTTAGGCGCATGGGCCACTATTTAGGCGCATGACCCACCCTTGGGCGCATGGCCAACACTTAGGCGTCTGGCCTCTCATGCTGGGCGCATAGACAACTGTTTGGGTGCATCAGCCACCTCTGGGCGCATGGACCACTGTTCATGTTCATCAAAACATTTTGAAATATTTTCTATGCTATCAATTTCACCCGATAGCCATTCTAATCATACCCAAACACAGATCTAACATACTAAGGCCATCTAAGCATGCCATTCGTCATCACTAACCCAAAATCATCGCTATAACATACATAGATACATACATACATACATCATTTCGAACAGAAAGCTGAAACTCACGGTTTCTTTCAAAATGTTTACTTAGTATGCATAATAGCCCCAAATCAGTTGAAAATCAGTAAAAGAGGGGTTCTAGAAACTCACCTTGAGCAGCCTTTGAGCAACACTCTTCCAGTTCAAGACCCACTTCGATTCAGCTCTTGAATCCCGAAAACAAACTCTAAACATTCAGAACTTCGGTCAAGAACTCGAAACCCAGCTGAAACCGAGCTTATGAGAGAAGACTTAGCTTTGAAGCTGCTTCTTCCACTTTCTCTCTCTAAAACCAGGGCTTCTCTCTCTTCTTTCTCCTTTTCAACCGATTGAAGAAGATGAAGAAGAAATGGGCAACCATGCCCGTTTAAAACCTTAGAGTAAAATGTTTTGTACTTTGTACACTTTTTCCCCTCCACTTGTGCACAATTTCCATTCTTTCTATTTACTTTTCTTTTCTTTCCATTTGAATAGAAATTCGGGGTGTTACAAAGTGGAAGATAATGAAAAGAGGAATGTAATGAATGAATGCATGCATTAATGAATGAATGAAAACGTGAGAGGATTGCAAGTGAAGTGTAGAGAAGTGCACGACTCTAAATGCCTTAAGCTCAACCGTGTGAGGTTCAGCTAATCCTAAAGTGTGCATGCAAGGGTTCCAATTTTTGTGGCTGACCTTCGGTGTAGTACCCATGTTGATGGGGGTGATGTACCCATGTTTATGGGGGTGATGTACCCATGTTGATGGGGGTAAGGTACCCATTTTGATGGGGGTGTAGTTACCCATAATGTTGGGGGGTGAAATATATGATGGTTACCCGAGTTACGCGTAACTCCGGGGGTGTAGCATAAAGCTAAGCATATGTATGAGGTGAGAAACCCTGTTGTTGCAACGGACTCGGATAGTGTGCAATCATTGAGATTGCCTATGAGGTCGCAACAGACTCGATAGAGGTCTTTGTCGCGTACTCCGGTACTGTGTCAGTCGTCGGACATGAGTCGGGGTTTGTTTATCAGGCCCCGGCACAGTATCAGTCTTCGGACATGAGTCAGGAGTATTGCATGAGACGATATAATGAGGTGAGCGACCTGGCGTTGCAACAGACTCGGATAGAGTTCAATCCCTATGGTTAACTCGTATGGGATCTTTGTCGCGTATCCCGGTGCTGTGTCAGTCTTCGGACATGAGTCGGAGGTTTGGGTACAGGCGCCGGCACAACATCAACTTTCGAGCATGAGTCGGGGATATTGCATGAGACAAGATTTGAGTAATGAAGAGTAATGAACGAAGAAATGTATGAAAGAACTAACGTATGAAATAAACGTTAATGAATTATCATAATCATGTATGATACAGACCCTTGTCATTCGACCTCAGTAATCGTGGCTGAGTGCCACGAAGAGGGTAAAGTATGACCAAATCCAGAGAGAAGTGAAAGATAATGAGATACGTTGAATGAACGAAAGTTAACGAATGGAATGATGAAGATAATAACGATTATCTATGTGTACGTATGATGTATGATCACGAACAAATGTAAAGTGTAGTATGATTTTGAAAGAAAGTAAAAGAATGGTTTTAACGAAAGAAAAGTATTTTTATTATAAAACTAGAACTCACTTAACGTCGCTGACTTTTGTATGCATGATAGTTGGCAGGTATTTGTTGATGCTGAGGAGTTGTAGGCATGGATGCATAAGCTACTGGGAGCATTTTGAGGCTGGCATCCGCATTTTTGACATGTCTTTGTATTTTGAGATGAAAAAAAATGTTGTAAATGAATGAAATGAAATGTTTTTAGTTATTGATGAAAGTTTTAAATTCAACTGCAAAATAAATTTACGTTTTATAACGTTTTATATGCAATGAATGACCAACTGTGAGGTGCCCGGGAACGGGGCCTTACAATCCTCATCATTATGGCCTACGTGCACTCTAAGGCCTCAATCGTCATCTTACATGCTCTTACGGAAACCTTTACGTCAAAACTTACATCTGCACTTTCCCCCGAAAGACAGAAGTCAAACTACACTTCTCCTCGGGTGCAACAACCCTATTCAGGCGTATGGACACCCTTTAGTCGCATGGCCTCCATGCGACTGAATATCATGCGAATGAACCAATGCGGATGAGAACTCATGCGAATGAATACCCAATCGTACGAATGGACTAATGCGGATGGACCTCATGTGAATGGGAGTAATGCGGATGAGCTCTTATGCGACTGGACCTTCAATCGCACGACCTCCATGCGACAGGCCCTTCAATCATGCGAATGGACCTTCAATCGTACGAATGGAAACCAATCGTCCGAATGAACCCCAATCACACCCTATTCGGTCGTATGGCCTCCATTCAGTCTCCAGTCGGTCACCTAGCCCTAGCTGATGCAGAATGCAGTTCCAGCCGAACGCAAACCACCCTTTTCGACCTACAAACTCATCTAAACCCATTCTAAGCCCAAATCGACCATCCTAAACCTTAGGAATGCATACCATAACATCATTCAATCACACACAAGCCCGGAAACAACCTCCAAACGCATCACACGCAACACACCCAAATTGGTCAAACACACATACATACAAAAACGGTTTTCTATTGTTAGGACCTGGTATTTGAACGAAATACCTAGTGATTAGCGTGTAAACCAGATCAAATAGTGCGGAATCCTATTTGATTGGCGATCCAATTAGTGAGAACACACGAAGAATCAATCAAGAATTGAATCTAACGTTAGAAGTCGATTGGGAATCGATCTAATGTGTTCTGTGAACTTGGAGAAACGAATTGGGAGGCTTCTGGACGGCTAGGGTACGTCTGGAATCGTAATTAACAAATGCTCTAGTTTTTCCACGAATTGGGTTGTATTTATAGGTTAGTATTGTTCATTCATGCGACTGAACCATTAGTATGGTTCAGTCGTGCGATTGAACCATACGGTTGATTCATCCGCACGACTGAGTGTTCAGTCGTGCGACTGAGCCAATCTTATGTTACAATCATACGACTGATCCAGTCTCCTGGTTCAGTCGTGTGACTGAGTCATTCGTATGAAGTTATTCATGCGTATGGTCCATTCGCATGGGCCATTCGCATGAGAACTTCATTTTGTTAAGTTTGAATGTATAATTAATATAACATTATGTGTAAAAATTCAAACAACCACAAACCTAATTAACCAATTCAACGTCGACTCATTAATGAAATATTAAACATTATAAATAACAAACAAACAATATCATTTCATTAATCATTCCAAGCATTACCTCAGAATCAGACAAACAAGATCTATTACATTCATATCATGATCTAGGGACATACATGTATCAACAAACTCCCCCTTGGACCTGGATCTCTCTAATCTCTTGTTTTCTGCATAACCTCCTTGTATTTCTTGTACTTCTCCTCTTTTGTGACTCCCGTGTGAATCTCAAACGCGAAGCAGAGTCGTATAACGTTCTGGAACTGGAGGGCTTGTACAATATCTTGCGTATCATAGAACAGTGGCCACTTGTATAGCGTATAGACATCATTATCCGACAAGTTAGTAAGCCACATCGGGTCGAATACCCTGATCGTATCCATTTGTCCCTCTTTGCTTAGGACTATGACCGCTTCAGCTGTTCTCCAATCGTAGTACCACCACTTAAATGTGGAGTGAAGTCCTGTGGCATTTCCCTGAGTGGGATTCTTGAAATTGTGCGCGGAGGATTCCACTTCAACACTATCTTGGGCTTGCCAGTAATGGCATCAACCTCAGACCTTCTGATATACCTAGTAGGCTGTTGGGGTCTGAAGTTAACCCATCTGGTGTGGTACTCCTTCTTTAGGGCAGCCTCGAACCAGCCTGACATCTTCCTCGGTTCAGCATACAAAAGCTTTAGCTTAGCCAGCTAGTTGAGCTCAAAACCGGATAGAGTCTTCAGATCATGTGAGAATCTGAAGTACTCTATGCCTTGTTCTCTCTTAACTGCATAGACGTTAAGGTCCTCAAAATATGCCCATGCTATAATCCTTCCTGACACCTTATGATGTTTCTTGACTCTGTAGAGTTTGGTGTAGGCGTCCTGTTTAGGTGCAGCGCGTTGGGCTCTAACTTCTTCAAAACAGGCAGCCCACTCAGCCTTTCGGATATCAACATCATCATTTGAGGCTTGGGCTATTCCCTCTGTCTTCTCTAACTCCTGCTCCATTTTGTCTAACACCTCAAACGTATCACTGACAAGGGATTCACCCATATTGGGGACCACATTTCCCTCATTGTCAGCATACTGAGGGTAATGCTCTGCAGTGACATCTTCTATCTCTATTTCATCAACGTCGTTGAGCTCTTCGTCACTTGTCGAGTCGCACGTTGGAGCATCCTTCACAATCTCATCGGGATTTAACTTGAAGATCTCAGCTAATTGCTCGTCAGTAAGATTATGAATGATTTCTCCTTCCTCAGGAGTATACATAACCGATCTCCTGACAATACCCTGCAGATCAAGAATCAACATCAGTTGAGTCTTGACCTGTTGGAGGGGAGCAATATCGTATTCATCCCTCTGAAAGTTTGGATCTGCTTGACTTAACACATGTACCACAACAAATATTAGTCAATAATCAAAGCAGTAACATCAATAATCAAAATATAAACATTATGTACACAAGTTTAATACATGATTCAATTACAAATTTTTTTTTTCAAATACATAAACATCTAATAATTCCTTTTGTCATGAGCTTTAGTCCTTTTCGCTTGAGCTTGATGTGTACTTCACACAATCTTCAATCTGTTTCTCAAAGCTTCTTGATTAGGTTGAAATTATCATACTGCCAATGCATCAGGAACTTAGTTTCAACTTCACAGTCATCACCTTCTTCTAGAATCTTTAGTACTTCTTCAGCAAGCTTTTGGCTCTGTTGTGGATCAATCTGTTGTTCATAAGCCTGAGAGATATTCTACTGTAACCAATAAGCATAGACAGCTTGGACCCTAAATGACATAACCTCGTTAGTTTCTTGAGAGTCTTCGTTATCCATATCATTGCCCATTTGCATAGCATTATTCCCATCTCTGTCCAAAACATCATCTTCTTCCTCTCCATCAACAAGAAGAGGATCATCTGAGAGCACGTGGACAAATGGTTTAACATCAGTGCGAAGTATGCATTCTGGATTTGATCAACCATCTCATCAATTCCTGCTCCCCTTGACACTATACCCTTATGGATGTCATGAGCTAAACACTTGAACAGGAGACTCAAGTTTCTCTTGTTGAACACACCTGCGTTGATGTCCCCAGTGTACTTCATCCTCAGACTAGCATCTACATGTGCACATACATTATGCTTGTTGTTCACTATCCAGCATTCAGCCATAGTGTTGAAACACAAGAAACATATAAGTTAGAATTGGTGTACATGGATGACACTTGGATTTTCATGAACTTGATTCATTTAGTACAATCGTGCGAATGGACAATGTGACTGAGGCCTAGTCGTGCGATTGGGCTCAGTCGTACAATCGAGCTTGTGACTGAACTGAGTCGTATACTGTACCATGCGATTGGAACAGTTATGCGACAGAACCCATAAGCATGGTTCATACGTGCGATTGAGTCATTCGGCTAACTCAATCGTGCGACTGGAGTTCATCAGCATGTCCATTCGTATACCTCACTGTTAAACACAAGGATTTTAACATTTATCAGGACCTGACATTTCACTTTGTGTTTAGAATCATTTTGACCACAACGAATCGAATTAACACTTAGAATCATTTAGGCCAACATGCGTGACCATTTAAGGGTTCTATTCTTAAGAGATGACTCGTTGACAGATTGTAGTAAGTTCTACACTAAAACTTGCATTTAAAACATTTAGTTTTAACCGAGTTGAGTTGGAGTGTACCTGCAGATGAATAGAGTAATCGTTAGAATCACAAACTCCAAGCTACATCAATGAAACTCTGTTTTGGCAGAGTACCAATACTCTTGTGCGACTTTAGGACGATATTGGGAGTGATGAGTGACTACTTCCGACTCCCCCTCTATTTATACTGGGGTTTCTTTTAGTCGTGCGACTGAAGACCAGTCGTGCGATTTGCACAATCGATCACCTTCAGTCGTGCGACTGGAGATCAGTCGTGCGACTGTGTCATTCGGTCACTCTCATCCATGCGATTGGTTCATTTTGTGATCCAATCATGTGGTTTTATTGATGCTTATGGTCCAATCGCACGTATGTTCCATCCGGGTCGGTGAATCATGCGATTGGGCTCATACGTATCTTCCGATCGTACGACTGGTTCATACTCATGGTCCAGTCATGCGAATGGATCATACACATAAATTTTGACTTTTTGACCATTCCACACTTTTATTTATTTTTTTGATTAAACATTAAGAGCATTTGATCATCTCAGACATGATCATTTTAACTCTAGAACTTTTTGATCACCTCAGACGTGATCCTTTTAAACAATTTAGTCACCGCAGACGTGACCCTTTTAAACTTTGAAAACACATGTGGCCATCTCAGACATGACCCTTTTAGGTGAGTTAATCCCATACTGATTTTCATGATATAGTCCGACGAACAAACAAACTAAAATGACTAACTAACTAGAAAATTAAACTAAAGAATAAAAATAAGAATTGTTTTTGGCTTTTTGTGAGAGATAAATCCTAAGATGGAAATCTACTGGATTTGGTTCCGGAATAGACAGCTTCAAGTTAGATTGACCATACCTGGACCAATTCAATTTTGGAATCATACAGACAAGTCAAATCATTTGGGACTTGTTATCAAAATCTTTTGATGCTCTATTCTTGGTTTTCATCCAAAGTCATTAGCAACTTTTAGGAAATCATATAGGAACTATTAGATTACCACATTGATTTGAACTTTCAAGAATTGCAACCACAATGATTGTCAATATGTTTGTCCTATTAAATCCATACACAGACTTTTGACACAGACTGGTGATAGATTTAGGTTTAATTATTTCAACTAACATTTGTGGATCCCACACTTATATGGTAATCAACATTCCCCAGGAGCTTTTGAGCGGTCTACGGGTATTTTTACAAGAAGAGACTATTCTTAGAGCTTTCAAAGAGAAGCCAATCCTCAGGTCAGTGCCATCGCATAGCAGAGAGGCGGCAAACAACAATGAATTCTAGAATATCTAGGTTATGCTTATCCTCAGGTCAGTGCCATCGCACAACAGAGAGGCACACAACCTATCTCCTTGTTAGAGCAGCTTAATTTTATTTTGCACAGAATGCACCAACAACATACGTCATTAGCTTGATAGCATTTGTCTTTCATTTTTTTCGTGCTTTGCTCTATTTATGGTCATCCGCACACATTTGTGGCGTTTACATGCTCATTACCCCTTATTGGAATATTGTTGATTGTGTTAACCAGTGATAAGATGGCAGCCCATAGTCAGTTGAACAACTTAGTTTGATCTTGAGATCACCAGTCAGGTCTAATCATCTATTGTGTTGAATCTACCGACATATCAATTGTGGTCTAGCAACCTCTAGGTCTACTCTCGTGGTGTTACCTTAGGAGTTACTAGTTTTTCTATCATCTTCCCTTTTATATTACTTAGATTACACAGACTTATACTTTGAATTTTTGCATCTTTTCTAAATTAAATTTTTTAAAGTCCCTCTTGATTTGTTCCTGTGTAATATCATATTCCAAAGGGTTTGAATCGGTATCACAGATACGATCTACCTTATATCAGCTTTCCACTCCTTCTCCCTCGTTTTTTTCTTTTTTTTCTGTTTTTTGTTTTTTTTTTGTTTTTTTTGTTTTTTTTAATGTTACTTGCTGACTTATTCTCCCCCTAAAATATGAAAATCAAAACTGGTTTAATTATTTTAGGATTTTAATAATAGCAAAATAACATGAGTTTAATTTAAACAGACTAAAATAAACAAATAAAATAAAATAAAAAAGAAAAATTAACTAAACTACATCGGACTACACATGATCATCATCAGGAATAACATCACTTTTCTTTTTAACGCCGTTGACCTCTAGCAAATATTGAAAACGTGGTTTATCAAAGGCTTTAGTATAGAGGTCAGCGCGTTGAAAAGCAGTATTAATTTTTACCACATCAACTAAGTTCTTTTCAAAACAGTCTCTTATGAAATGGTATTTAATACCGATATGTTTGGTCTTAGGATGTTGGACAGATTTTTAGTTACTGCAATTGCAGCAGAGTTATCAACACAAATAGGAGTAGAGGAACTTTAAACCGTAATCCCGCATTTGCTGTTGAATCCAGATGATTTGTTAACAGCAACTTGCAGTAGCAACATATTCGGCTTCACAGGTTGACAATGCAACCGATGTCTGCTTCTTACACTGCCAAGTAACTAGTCTTCTCCCAAAGAATTGACACCCTGCGGATGTGGACTTGTAGTTCATCTTGCAGCCTCCGTAATCCGAGTCACTATACGTCGTGAGCTCAAAGTCATCATCATGAGGATACCACAACCCAAGTGTGGGTGTACCCTTCAGATAACGAAAAATCCTTTTGACCCTGATCAGATGGTTGACCTTAGGCTTAGCTTGATATCTAGAACATAAACATGTTGCATACATGATATCAGGTCTTGATGCAGTGAGATACATGAGGGATCCAATCATTCCTCGGTACATCGTGGCATCTACAAGATCTCCATTTTCATCAGGTGCTAAGTCGTGATTCGTAGCAAGTGGAGTCCCAGCAGCAGATGCATTCTCCATGTCAAAATGACTGAGAATGTCTCCTACATACTTGGTCTGATGTAGAAAGATCCAATTTTGTGTCTGATCCACTTGTAACCTGAGAAAGAACTTCATCTCCCCCATAGCACTCATCTCAAACTCTTTCTTCATAACTGCTTCAAACTCTTTGCATAACTCTTCGTTCTTTGAACCAAAGATTATTTCATCAACATAGATCTGTACGAGCAGTAGGTCGCCATCTTTTTCTTTAATGAACACTGTGCAGTCAATGACTCCCCTGCGCAAGCCGTGTTTCACAAGATGAGTCGAGAGTTTCTCATACCAAGCTCTTGGAGCTTGATGAAGCCCATATAAAGCCTTGTCGAGCTTGTAGACTCTATCCTGATGATAAGGATCTTCAAATCCCTCGGTTGACTGACATAGACTATTTCTCTGATTTCCCCATGAAGGAATGCACTCTTCACATCTAATTGATAGACTTTAATCTTCATGTACGATGCATAGGCAAGGAAGATACGAATGGCTTCCATCCTTGCCACGGGTGCAAACACCTCATTGTAGTCAATTCCCTCGACTTGGCGAAAACCCTGAACCACCAATCGAGCTTTGTTCCTGATAACGACCCCTTGGTCATCCTTCTTGCATTTCAAGACCCATTTGGTGCCAATGACTTTAGCACCTTTAGGTCTATCAACCAGAGTCCATACACCTAACTTCTTGAACTAAAGAAGTTCTTCTTGCATGGCACTCACCCACGACTCATCATTTAGTGCATCACTTACATATTTTGGCTCAAACTGCGAGACAAAACACCGATAAGCACCATCATGAATGTAACCCTTCTCCATAACCGAGGCGTAGTCAGCTGAATAAAGCTGATTTTGGGTTTGTACTCTTGATCTGACATCCCCAATGACATTGTCTAGGGGATGATACACGTTTAATCGTGATCCTGGAGTAGTGGGAACAGCTACCTCAGAGCCAAGATTATGAACTTTTGGTTCTGCATCTGAGGTAGTTGGAGTTTGAGGTTCCGTAGTCGAAGGTGCATCACTTGTAGATGCTTGTGGACTTTCAGGAACTGGAACCTGTTCCTCCTGACTGTTCTGGTCATCTTCTTCAGCTTCATCTCCAGAGGAGGAGTCACTGTCATTGACTATTCCCCTGACTGAATAGATGATTCTCCCTGTGAGCTAGATGGTGTATTTAAGATATCATACATCATTCTAGTAGCTAACTTGTCATCCGAGGGAGAGAGAGGGATGTTGAAGGACTTGAAGAATCCATCATAGTCAAAAAAGTAGGCGGGTCCTTTGCCAGTAGGTGGTGTGGTATATCTCTGAACGTCAACATTACACCACACTTCTACTAGACCCGTTGAGTTTTTGTAAACTCGCTTGTTCGGTATGTTGTATCCTAGAAAGATTCCTTCATCTGCCTTCTCACTGAATTTACCTTCTTGTGTCTTCTTCAGAAGTGTGCACGGCACGCCAAATGGTTCGAGATACTCCAAATTCAGTTTGCGTCTTTGTAGTAGCTCGTAACATGTCTTTCCGTGGCGCTTGACTATCAGGACTCGATTCAGTGTATAACATGCATTCGCCACTGCCTCATTCCAGAATTGTATAGGCAGTTTCGAGTCTGCCAGCATTGTCCGTGCTGTCTCTATCAAGCTTTTGTTCTTTCTCTCAGCAACGTCATTCATCTGAGGCGTGTAGGCAGAAGTGAATTGATGCACAATTCCCTTTTCCTTGCAGTATGCCTCCATCCACTGGTTCTTGAATTCTGTTCCGTTGTTTGAGCGTACTTGTCTAACCTTCAGCTTGTAGAGAGATTCCAGTGTGGTTACCAACTCCTTGAATGACTCAAATGTTTCTGAATGGATTTCAGAAACATTACCCAAGTTAACCTTGAGTAGTCATCAGTGACCACAAAACAGTACAAGTCGCCTGCAATGCTCTTTGTATTGACTGGACCAAACTGATCCATGTGAAGAAGTTCAAGAGGAAGTTCTATTGAATGAACTTTCTTTTCCGTATGAGACTTCTTCGTCTGTTTGCCTTTCTTGCAAGCTACACAAAAGTCAGGAAGCTGGAAGTTCTTGACATTAACTCCTCTCACCAGATCCTTCTGAATCAAGTGATTCATCTTCCTTTGACTAATGTGTCCCATTCTCCTATGCCAGGAGATGGAATCCTTCTCAGTAGCTTTAGATAGAAAACACTAACCTCATGATCCGTTGTAGAAGCTGTTGACAGATCCAAACATAAAGGTCTTTATATCTTGAAGCAGTCATCAGAACTTGGTCCTCTGGGATCACGTAGTCTTTCTTTAGCACGTAACACTTCTTGTTGTCGAAGATGACTTTAAATCCCTTATCACATATTTGGGAAACAGAAAGTAAGTTATTTTGTAGTTGTTGAACGTAGTTCACCTTATCAAACTTAACTTTCTGATTCCCCACTTCTCCCTGGGCTGTGATATAGCCTCCCTTGTTTCCAGCAAACGAAACATGCCCTCCTTTTATTTGCTTGACGTTTGATAAAAGGGCCTTGTTTCCAGTCATGTGCCTGGATGCTCCGTTGTCTACAATCCACGTGTTAGTTTCAGCACTGTATCGAACACCCTGCACATACACAGTAAAGGATTAGTTTAGGTTAGGAACCCAAGCCTTTACTGGCTTGGGTTTCCCAGAGGCATCACACATCATAAATTCCACCCATTGACCCTTAGAGGATGAGGGTAGCTCAGGTTCCTTCTTGTCATCATTATTAGACACAGAGGATGTCTTCTCTTCCATAATCCAGATTTGTACAAGGCCTGTTTGTGATAAACAGTCAACTGACTTACAGGTTGAATTTTAGGTTCACTAGTTCTTCTAGGTGGAGTCAGAGAATTCCTCTTAGAAGACCTAGGTTTTGAAACCTGAGGTTCAATCTTCTTCCTAGGTGTCTGATAGAAATGACAATAGGAGGCAATGTGTCCATATTCACCACAGTTGTAGCACGACCTGCTATTAACTTTATGATTAAACTTTCTTTGTGGAGAAGTGTGTGACACTCTAGTAACGTCACTCACTCTAGGTTTTGACTCTGGTTCTTTTGATGTTTTCTCTGGTTTAACAAAGTTAACTGTTTTAACCTGTTTAACATCTTTTTCTTTTTGGTTAATTGGTTTTTGACTTGAAATATGTGAAAGATTACCTTAGAAGTCTTTTTAGGTTCTGATTTGACTCTGTTTGACCCTGACTTTAAGTTAACCTTTTCAAATTCCTTTTCCAGATTAACACAAGGCAATTTACCCTTAGCCTTTGAAGTGGCCTCCTTTTGTTTGTTTCCAGAGTCAATAGATGAACATAAGGAATCTGGATCACTAACAAGAGGAGTAGACACCACATGATCCTTGATGGGATTATTATTTATTGGTCTAGTCTTAGTGTTCATCAAAGTCTCAGGTGGTGGTGGAACCACTTTATAACCCAATCCCTCCCCGTTGTTCCTTTCTCTCACTAAGTGTTGGACTATGTGTGAAGAACTAGTCCAACTGTGCAGTTTCTGTTTTAATGAATTTACTTCTACTTTTAGAACTGCCTTTTGCTTCTTAGTGTCTTCTAGGGAGTTTAGATAATACCTAATGTCATTAGCTTGGTTAAAAGCAACTACTTCGGTTTCCCTAAGCTGTTTAGTCAAAAGGTCTATCTTTTCTTTATAACTATGCTCATTTTGTTTTAATACCCTATTAGCCTCAGTGCACAGTTGCAAATCTTTTACTAAGTTATCATTATGATCTAATAACCTAGCAAAATTTTCATCTATGCTATTCCTAAAAGTATCACAATCAGAACAAGCACGATTATCAAACATTTGGTCAGTAGTACTTACTTGAGTTGATTCAGAAGAGTTAGCCATCAACGCAGCATCAGATGTCTCTGGTTCTGGTGATTCTGTCTTTTCTGTCTCTGACGTGGTAGTCTCCTCTTTAGGCTTGTAACTGACCTAGGTTGCAGTTGCTTCTTCACTATGTGACATCGCTATCTCAACTGCTAGATCTCCTTCACTAGCGGAATCATTGTCAATATCTTCTACACTTGCAATGTTTGATTCCCCTGGTGAGACAAACCTAAAGCTCCAATCCTGTCCTTCATCATCATGAGCAGTCAAGGCTTTTGGATCCTTTCTTGATGAAGTAGAACTGGTAACTTGCTTGTCTTGACGAGTGAAGGACGAGAACGGGTTCCCGTTACCCGTCTTCTTAGGCTTGACACATTCTCTTTTGAAGTGCCCCTTCTCTCCACAGTTGAAGCAGGTCACTTTGCTCTTGTCAAAGCCAAATATGGTATCCTTAGTAGCTACCAAGTTCTGTCCGGTTTGTTTTACAAACTTCTTCGCCCTCCGGACAGCACTAGCTAAGGCCCACATTATGTCCATCCTCTCAAGCTCCATTTTGTCCACCTGCTCGTAGTCCTCGTCTGCCAGATGGCAGTTCCAATCTTCCCAGCAACAAGTTCATCATAAGAATGAACCACTGCAACAAAGATCCATGTGTTCTCGAGCTACTTCCACAGTCACATTACCGAGATTCTCGGTCTTCAGTTTAGTAGCACTTGCTTCGGATCCAATATAGTGGGTACAAGAAGTCCCGACGTGTCTGATCCTGAAGGAGACGCATGTGAAGGACCCGATGAGCTAGACACAAATGCAGTCTGGAGAGGTGCTCCAGATGTCTTAGCTTAGGCGTGGCGTTGTACAAAGATGGATTTTGATTGTACGAAGACTTCTGAGCTCTGTACTTCATCCTAAGTGCCTCTTCTCGCAACTTAAGAATGAAGTCATTAATATCCAGTTTTGCCAGCATTCCATTCGGTCTCAGGTTAGACACGAATGAAGCCCACTTTTCAGGCAATCCGTCTGCAAAGTTAGTAACTTTCTCTTCCATGGTAGTAGCCACCCCATGTGTATGCAGTTCACTCATCAAATGGTAGAATCTATCTATAACGTCGTCTAAACTCTCGTTTCCATCGATGAGAAGTTATCGAATTCCTTCTTTAACTCCTTAGCCTTGATTGCCTAAACGAAGCATTCCCGTCATACCTCTTTTCTAGCTCATCCTAAAGTTTCTTGGACTGCTATTCTCTGAGTACTGTGGAATATGTCTTTAGGAATAGACTGTGTAATCAATGCATAAACTCTTTTCTCTGCATTGTATTTAACTTTTTGCACGTCCGTCATCCCTCCTAACGTTAGCTTAACTCCATTAGCTCCACCGGTGTACTATATCCAATCTCGATGGCTTCCCATATATTCGATCCACTCCATTGAGGTAGATCTCAAAACGTTGTTTCCGGTGGGGAAACTCATCTAACATCAAGAGCTTTGGTGGTTTATTATGATTACCCACCTCACTCTCAAGCAACAGCAGGTTCTGTATCCTAGAGTCCTTCCCCGCAGTAAAGGCTGACATTTGATCTTCCATGGCGAATAACTTTAAGTCTAATAAAACAAACTGTCACTGGTGCGACTGAAGGATGCGAATGGTCTAGTCGTGTGTATGAACTCTGCGACTGGTTCAATCGTGCGGCTGAACTAAGCGATTGGCTCAGTCGTGCGAATGAATCTGATGCGTATGAGCAATGCGAATGAACGGTTCAATCGTACGAATGGAGATGCGACTAGGTCCAATCGTGCGTCTGGACTATGCGAATGAAGTCCAGTCGTGCGAATGGACTCTCGTGCGACTGAAGCTGCTGTTTTGCGAAATTTTCTAGGTTAAATGTGTTTCAGCCGTAAAAATTCGAATTTTCGCAAGGTCTAATCGCCTAAGTCCGTAGAAACCAAACTTTGATGAGCAGGGAACGTCCACAATCACTTTTGACACCAAAAGTTGTGTTTTAATGCAAAAACACAAATTTTTTATCAATCTTGATTGAATCACACGTAATCAAGAGCCAAAGCTCTGATACCACTTATTAGGACATGGTATTTGAACGAAATACCTAGTGATTAGCGTGTAAACCAGATCAAATAGTGCGGAATCCTATTTGATTGGCGATCCAATCAGTGAGAACACACGAAGAATCAATCAAGAATTGAATCTAACGTTAGAAGTCGATTGGGAATCGATCTAATGTGTCTGTGAACTTGGAGAATGAATTGGGAGGCTTCTGGACGGCTAGGGTACGTCTGGAATCGTAATAACGAATGCTCTAGTTTTTCCACGAATTGGGTTGTATTTATAGGTTAGTATTGTTCATTCGTGCGACTGAACCATTAGTATGGTTCAGTCGTGCGATTGAACCATGCGGTTGATTCATCCGCACGACTGAGTGTTCAGTCGTGCAACTGAGCCAATCTTATATTACAATCATACGACTGATCCAGTCTTCTGGTTCAGTGTGCAACTGAGTCATTCGTATGAAGTTATTCATGCGTATGGTCCATTCGCATGGGCCATTCGCATGAGAACTTCATTTTGTTAAGTTTAATGTATTAATTAATATAACATTATGTGTAACAATTCAAACAACCCAAACCTAATTAACCAATTCAACGTCGACCATTAATGAAATATTAAACATTATAAATAACAAAAAACAATATCATTTCATTAATCATTCCAAGCATTACCTCAGAATCAGACAAACAAGATCTATTACATTCATATCATGATCTAGGGACATACATGTATCAACATCTATGCTTTCCAGCCCCAAAATCGTTTGAAAACAAGTAAAAGTGGGGCCTTAGAACTCACACAAACGACACCAAGAAGTAGAGCTTCGGTTTGACTCGCTTCTCGACGATTTTGGCTCACTCGAACCAACCCGAACCAACTTTTTCTCCTTTTTCTCTTCTTTCTCTCTTCTCCTCTTTCTTTTGGCTGAAATGTGGGTGTGGGGAGAGGGTAAGGGCTGCCCTCTCCCTTATATACTCCCACTCACCCGTCTTTCTTTCGTTGGCGAGTTTGGTCCCTCGACTTAGGACTTTATTTCTTTTTTCTCTTTTCGTCAGCTTCAAAAGAGATAAATAACCGGGTGTTACATTTTGCTATACCGTGTCTTTTACGCTGATATTTATAATTTTTACGCAAACATATTATTTACCTTATTTTTATAAATGAAGGTAAACTTGATGATGGATTTGCATGCCATTGTAGATGAGTTTTCATCAATCACACAATATTGTGTTTGCTATACCGTGTGTTTAGTTTGGGTTGACTTTGTTTTGCATATCGTGTCTGAAAACTAACATTTGGTGATTTTTCTCGACCAACACGTAAGATTCGAATTCCAAATTTTAATATTATATAAAATATAACTTATCTATGATATGTAAAGCATTAACTTAATTTTTGTGTAGAGGAAAATATTAGTGGATTTATCCCAGAACATTTCAAGAAAAAATTCGAAGATGATTATTTGGTGGGCAACATGGTTGTACTAAGCCGCTTCAAAATCGAAAAATTTGAATATCAAGAGTGGCCAAAACATGATAACTATCTCTTAGTTTGGAGTGATTTTAAGTTTGTATTTAACGAGGACACTAAAATCACACGAATTTCAATACAAATACCAAGAGAGTTTCGTGTGTATCCGTTGGTGCCTCCTATTAAAAACCTTTTAGACAACAACAAATATGAAAAAATAATTACCGGTACATACAACTTATCCACTACCCACTAAATTTTAATATTATTATACATTTTAAAGTATATACAATGAAGGCCACATTATTGGTTGTAGGTGTCGTCGATAGAGTTGTCAATGGTGAGCGGAGATTTAGACATTTCTTGATGTTTCTTCAAGATTTTACGTAAGGCGTTCTTAAAATTCGAATTTTTTATTTTTTAAATTGAGCTTTATTAACTATTGTTTTCCTCATGATATAAATTATGTCTGGTAGCGGTCACATAATAGAATTATCATTATATGACTCACGGGAGATTCACACGCTTCAAATGTTTCGTTCAATTTTAGACAAATCTACGTATCACGAGCGAAGTTGATTCGTTTGCCAAACAGTATGTGCTACTCTACATTTTATACCTACATACATTAATTACATATTGTTGTATTTTAAAACTTATACGCATTTTCTATTTCACTTATAAGAAATATTTTACGGTCAACCAATTTAACTCGAGTTGTCGTTGAACCCAAGATTCCGGAGGCGCGTTATATTTAAATGTTCTTTTTCTCTTGTATTATAAGGCCGTGCATACTCAAATTCGAATAAATTTTATATATTTGTTTACTTATATGTTAGATTTATTTTTAATTATATTTTTTAAGGGTTTGGTTATATTTTATTTTTTATTTCTTCTCTTTATTATGGGGTGGAAAATCCGATATTGTTATACGTTACAAACCTGTATATAATTCAAATATAATGTATATAATACATTGTAATATCAAGCACGTGAATGAAAAAAAATGCATATATCGTTACATCAATACACATTTCTTAACAAATAATTAAACACTGCATTATCAAATTAAACATATCATATCAATAGGTTATCTAAGTTATATTATTCTATATGTTAAGAACTTATTTAACAGTTATTTTATACTCTTTATAGTGGTTGCTCTATTTAAGTATTATGTTATACTCTCTGTAGTGGTTACTCTAGCTCAATATTACTTAGTCTGTTATTATTTCATAAAAAGGTATTTTATAAGTTTTCAATGAGCATTGGTCGAGAAAAAGTTTCCAATGCTTTTATGTCCTCAAGCGCATCTAATTCTGCTATGAAGCGAAAAAATTATAATACGATACTATTTACAAAAGGAGAATGGAAAAACAACAAAAGTAATGAATGGAAGTACACCTCATGTCAATTCATTAGGAACAATTGATACTAATAAGTCTAAACTTTAAACCCTAAACCCTAAACTCTCAACCCTCAACTCTAAACCCTAAACCCTAAACCCTAAAACCATAACCCTAAACCCTAAAACCCTAAAACCCTATTAAATGTTCGTATTTGTTTGTATTATAAGTTCATGAATACTCAACTTCGAATAATTTTATATATTTGTTTACTTATATGTTAGGTGTAGTTTTAATTATATTTTTTAAGGTTAGGTCAGTTTTATTTATTCTCTTTATTACGGAGTGGAAAATCCGATATTGTTACTCTCTATAGTGGTTACTCTATTTAAGTATTATGTTATAATCTCTGTAGTGGTTACTCTAGCTCAATATTAATCATTCTATTATTATTTCATAAAAAGGTATTTTATAAGTTTTCAATGAACAATGGTCGAGAAAAAGATCCCAATGATTTTATGTCCACAAGCGCGTCTAATTCTGCTATGAAGCGAAAAAATTATAATAGACGATACTATTTACAAAAGAAGAATGGGAAAACAACAAAAATAATGAATGGAAGTACACCTCATGTCAATTCATCAGGAACTATTGATACTAATAACTCACGACAAAGGATACCTCTAAGTACTTTACAAGATAATAGCAGTCATGTAGCAAGACTAAGGAATGAAAGTATATGTCGAAATCCAATTGTGAGACAAAGTCCACCGAGCATAGTCCAGTCTTAATCGCCCCCATAGCATCATAACACACAAGAGGATCCGTATGATTATGTTTTTGCTGGTATACCTAGGGATTCTCTCATCTTAAAAGGACAGATTCCTTGTCTGTTTTGCGGAGCAAAAATATTTCAATTAGAATTTCCAACATTTTATTGCATGTCTGAGAAAACAAAATTAGCACCTTTTGAAATACCAGTTACATTGTACCTATTATTCACTGCACAAGATGATATTGGAAAGATGTTTAGGACTAATATACGTGCATATAACACAAACTTTTCTTTCGCATCAATGGGTGATTCTTTGGATGATACACTAACCAACATGAGAGATGGTGTATATACATTTCGTGCACATAAGGGTATATATCATAGATTGACCAATTGGCCTCAAGAGATGGAACACCAAGGTACTTACAGTTGTATTTTTATGATCCCGATACTGAGTTACAACATAGACTTCAATGGCCTAACCTTGAAAAAAATATAACTGAGACGTTAACAAGAGTTCTATCTACAAACCCTTATGTCAAGACATTTAGAAGTCTTGTAGAGCTAGGTCCTCTAGACAACTATAAAGTCACTCTTAATGCTTTAGTTGACCTTGACCAGAGGGTATACAATCAACCAACCACATCCGAGGTAAGAACAAAATTAATACTTCGTTTAAAAGTTTCAACAACAATAATATATCGTATGAATGACACCTAATTATATACGTTTTTACATATGTTGCTGGTATTTGGGTTGAAGGAAATGATAGTCTCACTGCCTATAAAAGAAGTATTGTAGTATATGGTAGGTCTGAATACAGTCAAACTATTTAGCCGTACTTTGGATGCTATGATCCATTATGTTATCCTTTGGTTTTCCTAAATGGTGAGCCGGTATGGCATCCTAACATACCACAAGTCGGGGTATCAATGACCGATATTTGTAATGATAACAAATCAATGAATGACGAAGTTGAGGTACCAAATTCTTTAATGTCTTTTAAAGCATTAAATGTTGTACATTACGGGCATTCACGCTTTCTATCAATATAACGTAATGTATTATTTCTCTTTTCATACAGAGGCTAACCCATGAAGTAATAGAAGTACCATGGTGATGCATGAGTACTATTGCTACAGGTTTCAAATTCGGCCATACGATAACGCACTTTTCTTTGGTGGGCAATTGTTACAACAGTTTGTGATGGATGTGTGCATAAAGCTTGAGCCGTTAATATTACAGTTCTGTGAACACAACCAATCTAGGATAAGGGCTGATTTGTACCAATGTATTGTGGATTGTGTACATGCTGGAGAAGTTCTTCCAAATAGAGTTGGACAATGGATTGTCTTGCCTGCATCTTTCATCGAAGGACCTTGTGATATGCACCATCGTTTTTTGGACGCCATGACTTTAGTTTAGGATGACGGAAAACATGATCTATTCCTTACAATGACGTGTAATCCTCAATGGCCTGAAATATGTGACAATTTAATGGCTGGTCAAACCGCACAAGATCGTCCCGATCTTGTGGCTAGGGTGTTTCGTTCTAGACTCAAGCATCTTAAGGAAGTTCTTTTAAAAAAACATATACTAGGTGAAGTTAAGGCTTACGTTTACGTCATCAAGTTTCAGAAGCGTGGTTTACCACATGCACATTTTCTCCTTATCATGCACAGGCAACATAAACTCAATAATCTAGACCATTATGATAAAGTGGTTTGTGCGGAGATTCCACACAAACTAAGATATCCAAAACTGCATGAGATAGTGTGAAACACATGATTCATGGTCCTTGCGGGGTTTTACGAAAAAATAGTCCATGTATGCAAGGTGATCCACTGATCTGTTGATTTCGTTATCCTAGACAATTTAATGACCAAACAACACAAGGAGAAGATTCATATCCTATATACAGGAGAAGAAACAACGGAATAAATGTTGAAGTACGAGGAACAACTCTTGATAATAGATGGGTTGTCCCATATAACCCAAAACTTTTGATGATGTTTAACTATCACATGAATGTCGAGGTCTGCTCAAGTATAAATTCGGTGAAATATCTTTTCAAATATGTTTACAAAGGACATGACAAATAGGTTATTCAAATTGATGAAACCGAAGAAGGTGCTGTAATTAATAAGATAAAAAGATACCAAGATGCATGTTATGTTTCACCACTAGAGGCTATGTGGCATATCTTTTCATTCCCACTTTCTTACATCCATCCAGTAGTCTTGGCCTTACAGCTTCATCTTCCTAATAAGCAGATGGTTAGATTTAGAGAGGATGATATCATGTCTGAAATTGTAGATAGGGAAAGAGATAAGAAAACCATGCTTACTGCGTTTTTTGATACAAACAACATGGATGTAACGGCAAGAGGGTGTTTATATAAAGATTTCCCAAAACACTTTACGTGGAATTCTACCACACGTCGTTGGAATCATCGTGTAGCTAGGCACAAAGAGGTCGTATTGTTTCTGCTAATCGAGCTGAAGGGGAGAGGTACTACTTACAACTATTGTTGTCAAATATCGAAGGACCTACTTCTTATGATGATCTTTGCATGCTTAATGGTGTAAAACATGCAACATTTAGGAAAGCAGCACTTGAGTTTGGGTTAATAGAAAATGATGATAGTTTATCACAATGTCTCGCAGAAGCGTCATTATTTCAGTTTCCCAACTCTCTCAGAAGGTTATTCGCTACAATAATGATATTTTGTGAACCTGGTGACATTCGTAGGCTTTGGGATGAACACTTCGATTCATTTTCTGAAGATTATCAGTTATAATATCAAAGTGTTCAATGTGTTCAAAATATGGTTCTTTCAAATATTAAGGTGTTCTTAAAATCCATGGGAAGGAATATAAATGATTTTGATCTTCCAGATATAACAGATGAAATCACCAAGAACTCATGTCCTCATGAGGTAGTAGAGGAGTATGCGATAGTGGTTGAGCCTGAACACTTATGTGCGAAGGATTACCTTAACTTGGACCAAAAAAAGGTGTTTGATGAGACAATGACACATGTGGATAATGATTGCCCAGGCGTGTTCTTTATAGACGGACCAGGTGGAACAGGAAAAACATTTTTGTATAAGGCATTGTTGGGTCAAGTTCGTTCATGTGGTCGCATCGCTCTAGCCATGGCTTCTTCAGGTGCGGATGCTAATAACATGCTAGGAGGTAGAACGGTGCACTCAAGGTTCAAGATTCCAATTTCTCTTGATAATAATTTGATGTGTAATATTAAAAAACAAAGCGGGGTAGCTAAAATTATTAGGTTATCCAAACTAATCATATGGGATGAGGCATCGATGGCAAAGCGACAGGCAATAGAGGCAGTGGATCGAACCCTATAGGATATTATAGGCATCAATCTCCTATTTGGTGGAAAGATAATGGTAATAGGGGGTGATTTTAGACAGGTATACCAGTTATTAAACGATGAACACGCGCCCAAATCGTAGACTCCAGCCTACGAATGTCACCTCTGTGGTCTGTGACAAAAAAATGCAATTGACCATAAACATGAGAGTGTTAAATGATCTATGGTTTTCTGATTTTCTATTAAGAGTCGGTGATGGAATGGAAGAGACTATCGAGGGAAGCTATATACGCATACCAGAAGACATGTCTATTCGATTCACGAATAAAGAAAATTCTATAAATGAATTGATAAATGTTATGTTTTTGTCGGTTCAGAACAATGTATATTCCTCGGAATATATAATATCTCGAGCAATATTATCGACAAAAAATGAAAGTGTAGACGAGATTAATGATCAGATGATTGAAATATTTCAAGGAGAGGAAAAGATATACTATAGTTTTGATGAAGTCAAGGATGACCGCCATAACTTTTACCCAATAGAGTTCCTAAACTCATTAACTATCAGTGGTCTACCCCTCATAAACTACGTTTAAAAATCGGATGCCCCATCATATTGTTACGCAATATCGATCCATCACATGGTTTATGCAATGGCAAAGGTTGATATGTAGAGGCTTTCAGCGCAATGTAATTGATGCTGAAATAGCTATTGGGCAACATACCGGGAAAAGAGTATTCCTGCCAAGAATCCCACTAACTCTTTCTGAAGATGACATGTTTCCATTTAAGCTGAAAAGAAAAAAATTTCCCATTCGACTTAGCTTTTCCATGACAATCAACAAAGCACAAGGCCAAACAATTCCAAATGTTGGCATTTATCTTCCTGATTCTGTATTTTCTCATGGTCAACTTTATGTGGCGTTATCAAGAGGTATATCACGGGATAATACCAGTTTTAGTACATCCAGAAAAAAAAGTTCAAGCAACTAGGGGTATACACTTCGAATGTTGTATATAGGAAAGTATTTTATGATATATGAAATGGGTGTGTGCCATAATGTAAGAATATGTATTGTTAAATTTATTTCCTTAACTTCTTATACAGGTAATGAAATTTCAAATGATTACATGCTTGCATTTGTAATTATTATGAGTATGGGTATTTCCTTTACTTTTGAAATATAATATATTTGTTAATACTAATTATTCTATTTTCATTTTAGAAAACATTTAAATCCCTTATGGATGAGCCAAAGATTAATCCGGAAGACGTGTCAGGTATGACTTTTTCTATGGAAATTTAGTCGGTTCAACACACGTTATATTACAATGATGCTAATAATAATATTGTAATAAACAATCTAATCTAATTTTACTTATCAGTGACCGAGATTGCTCCAACTACTGAGGTGTCGGTCAAAGATGATAAGACAGAGGATATTTGTACGCCTAAAGATGTGGCAGATAAAGAAAATGAAGCACAGTATATTCCTCGGTCCCCTATGGATGAAGAATGATGGTCGAATAATATTGATGAGATCATCAAAATCTGTGAGGTGTACGATTGATTGTTCTAATCATGCAACTATATCCATGTTTATGATTCTACTTTTTATGCTTTGGTTATTCATTACTTGATTTCTCGGATTTGTGTCTTACTTTATTTCATTGTCTTACCTTATTTCATTATCATTGTATTTACTTACTTCATAACTTCTATAAAAAAACTTTCTAATATTATGTCATTTCAAACATTTCTGAGTAAAGTTTGAATTTTGTACGTAAATAATATAATTCATATACGATTTTTACGCGTCACGAGAATCACAATTAAATGTGTCACACCCGCCGCATCGCGCGGGCATGCTACTAGTGTATATATATATATATATATATATATATATATATATATGTGTGTGTGTGTGTGTGTGTGTGTGTTTTCATAGTTATTACCCATTTAACCCAATTAAAAAGTTTAACCTAATTATCTTTTAATCCAAATAATCTTGAGGGCCATTTTCATTAAATAAACTTATTAGTTACAAGTCATTTTCATCACCTCAACTGAAATCACTTTTTGGAAACCTAAATCTCAATTCTCGACCAACAATGGATAAAAGGAAACTATTCCAAATCTTAATTCAAGTAGCTATAACTTGTTAAAATATGGCTGTTAATTCGACACGTCCTGAGAAACCTAACGTATCCTCGTCGCAACTCGTGGAGGGAGGGTATAAAACTATGTTATGGATCAAATGCTTGGATACATATGGAATTCGGATGTGTTGACATTGTAGTTAATGAGTTGACTTTGAGTTGTGTTATTGATTGTGTTTGTCCAATTCGATAGGGAACTTGTGAGATCTGTGAGTTTCTATATCATGAAGCTAGGTGAACAAAACAACTATTGTAAGTGAGAGACCAATCCTTGTGAGATCAACATTGATTTATGTGAGATCGATTAAGTATTGCTCCGTTCAATCCATGTCGATTCTGTTCCGAGTTTATTATGAATTTTTGCTATTTGGGTTTAGCTTAGACTCGTCTCCTCCTTAACATTTATACACATAATCTTATACATTGTTAGTGTAGAATAAAAAGTTATGGAATCTCCATTTATCTTTCAATATTCCAGCAGTTGTATATTCTCATCTAAGAAAACATTCAAGTATAAATTGTAGGAATATGTTGCATCACTTTCACCCAAACACTTTGGAGGACCAGTTATGGTTGTCCAACAACAGTGTCATAGTTGGAGATAATATACTTACTAGATCAAATAGTGAACCATGCAAAAAAACAATGAACAGAAAGTAAGAACACTCAAGAACACACAAATATGTTTTTAAGGATGATGTATATTACTCTCAAGTGTTTTACAAGTGTTACAAGGCTTAGTACTAAAACTGATACAATGAGATACTTTATACTACATCCTATAGTCGGCCATACTTTGAAGGCCAGCTGAACACTAATCTATACAACAAGATCAATGTAAAGTTCAAAGACAGATTGTCTTTTGACATGTGACTATGATATGTCATAGCTCACATTCTATTGTATTACAATAAGGATAAAAGTACTAAATAAAAAGGCTACAAACAAAGACACCATTATGTACAGTTAACAAAAGTAAAGAGATAATCACTAACTTATATAAGTCGGTGAGTCTTCAGAGCTGGCAGCTGAAAGGTGATAAGCTTTTGACAAAAGTGTGTCGATAGACACATGGCTTCTTAGTCTTTGGAAGAGTTCAGTCTTCAAGCTTTGGAAAAATTTGTCTTTAAGCTTAGGAAGACTTCACTTTTGGCTTCTAAAGATTTTTGTCTTTAGCTTCGAAAGATTTGACACTTAATTATTTTCTTTTGTATATTTTCAAATCTTCCCGAGTAACTTGTACTTTATTTCATGCTGAGAGATCTTTGGTTAGCATTAGACTTTAAGATAAACTCTTACAAACTCCTCTTATGTTGATGCTATCAAAACTTGAAGATTACTTTGAATGTTGATCTTCTACTTCTTTACAACCATTATCATAATCAAAGTCATTCCTCTCTTCATCAGCTGGTCTGGATGCTTTAGGCTTTCATATTATCTTATTATGTCTAAGAGATCATGCTCATGTAGGTCAAGTTTGTTCTACAAGAAGTATACTTATGGACCCCCTTGATCTCTTATGACATACCATCTGTCTAAGTTTGGAGAGTACACCCAACACATCATTGGTCTCTCAGCAGCTAGATGCTCTACTGATAAGAGAGTTGGTTGAGCAGTCTCTTTTGATCCACCCTCAGGATGTTCTGACTCATCCTAAGATGTAAAAGTGAATGCCTTAGACTTATTCTTCTTATTTGACTTTACATCTCTTCTAATAGCCATCTTTTTTCTCTTTCTATACCTCAACTGAGATGGTTGGTCTTGATCACCTTGTCTTCCTTTTTCCTTCTCATTTTGGTCTCTCCCCTTCACATGTTCAAAAGAAGGTTCAAGACCCTACTGTGAGTCAAAAGATGAAGTTGGCTGTGGATCAGCAGTAGGTCAAGGTTTAGTTGTCTGCTGGAATTCAACATTGATCTCAGCTTCAGATGCGGCTTGACTTGGTGGAGAATGCAAGTCTTGAAGCTCACGCCTCTTGATCTTCTACTTGACCACCCTGATGTGCTCATCCATTATGGATAGAGACATAGGACCAAGCCTCCTTTCGGAGAACCTATGCAACTTCAAAAAGCTTACCATCCTTTGTCTATCTTCAGATCTTTCTTGGTAGCTTTGATGGTGACCCTTGATTTTGTAGCTTCCTCACTCATATTTCTCTTAATAGCTTTTCTTTCCTTACTAGTTTCTTATTCCAACTACTTAAGATACTCAAACTCTATATACTCATAAGATAGAAGGATCAAAGAATCTGCCTAAAACAGACATGTGGCACTCAAGTAGTTGATCATCATTAGTCTATCTTGTTCTTTACCTGCTTGAGTTTCTTACTCTATAGTCACATATTCTATCTTAGGCTTTTTGTTGGATTGGAGAGAGGACGGGGCCAGTTTATTCAGTTCTTCTAAGGGAAAAGAGATTAGGTCATCTACATTGCAGTCCCTAGTTCCCAGGTAGTTAAATCTCGCTACCCTTAACTTATTTTACTAAGTGTTTGGCCTATGGGCAGTCCTGATTATAGTCTGCATTAAAGTAGGAGTCTCTCTCAAGCTTTATTTCCTAGCCTTCCTTTTCCTCTCATTTTTCTCCTCATTATCTCCTCTAAAATTAAAACTTTCTTTCTTTTGTCAATAATTGGCCTGTGAGACTTAGGGAGGAAAGAGCTTTGGCCTTCTTGAATTTGTTCTGCACTTGAGCTCTGTCCTGGGAGAGGTTGTGAGACATATTCACCAACTGTTTTCTCATTGAGGGTAATTGGTGTTGAAGGAGTAGGAGTCTCAAGGTTTACAGGGTCTACAACTGGGCCTTCAACTGAGGTTTTCCCTTCAAAACTAATCTTAGTGTAAGGCCCCATTCCCGAGACGTTCACAGTTGGATCTTCATCGCACATAAAACATATAATTACATTTACCTTATGAAAATATTGCAGCGGAAACAAAAAAAATAACTTTTTATATCATTACATATGCTTTTGCAAGTTAATACAAGCGTTCATTTCAAAACATCATTCATTCGCATTACAATGCAAAAACATTAACAAAAGAATGCCATCCAAAAGAGCTGAGTAGACACCTCGTGCAATCCTCAGCAACGTTTACCTGCCAACTGAAAACGTATAAAAATTAGCGTTGCTGAGTGAGTTCTAGTTTTATCATAAAACATACATTTTAATCATTAAAACCATTCTTTACTTTCTTTCAGAATCAAACTATACTTTTTATTCATTCGTGATCATCCATCATACGTACATATAGATAATATCATTATTATCTTTGTCATTACGTTCATTAACTTCCGTTCATTTTATACGTTCGTCCTTTGGAGTCTGTTGCACCAACAAGGTCGCTCACCTCATTAACAAGCACAACTGTTTGCACACTATCTGAGTCTATTGCAAATAGGGTCGCTCACCCCAATTGCCACTTTCAGTGATAGCACGCTATTCGAGTCTGTTGCAACCATAATGTTACTCACCCCATGGCAACTTCATGATAGCTTGCTATGCGGGTCTGTTTCACCGATAGGGTCGCTCACCCCAATTGCCACTTTCAATGATAGCACGCTATCCGAGTCTGTTGCAACCATAGTGTTGTTCACCCCATGGCAACTTCATGATAGCACGTTGTTTGAGTCTGTTGCAACAACTGTGTTGCTCACCTCAAATATGTGCTTGCAATCCTTTCTTTCGTTCATTCGTCATTCAATAATACATGCATTCTTACTCCGTGTTCCTCTTCATGATATTTCACTTTACGTTACATAATACTTCATTCATTCATTCATAACATAACACGTAAAGCCATAGGAAAGATAAACATTCATCATAAGGAACATATCATACAATCATACATCACCTTATACATCATATCATCACGACATAAATGACTTCAAAAGTCAACTTACATAGCCCCCGGGAATCTCCCAAGTCAAAGCCTACATTACACTTTTTCCCCAAAAGTCAGAAAATATTCTAAGTCCTTAGGCGCATGGGCACTATGCAGGCGCATGGGGAACACTTAGGCGCATGGGCAACTTTCAGGCGCATGGGTGCCTAGGCACATGGGAATCCTGGACGTCTGGACACTTAGTCAATTCCAGTCCAATTCTAGACGCATGGGTACTATTCAGGCGTATGAACTTAGGCATATGGGCTAATCAGTCTCATGGACACTTAGACGCATGGGCCACTTGGGCGCATGGGCACTATTGGAACGCATGGGAACTATTGGGGTGCATGGCCCTACACTTAGTCATCCAAATAATATTTCTAGGCGCATGGGCCACTGTTCAGGCGCATGGGCTATACATAAACCTTTCTAAGACAAATTCAGGCGCATAAGCCTTATCTAGGCGCATGAACTCCCTGTAAAACATGTTTCTAGGATGTTTTTGAACCCAATCATCAACCCATCTATTCTAAGCTTACCGAGGCTATTCTAAACATGAACAACCTATAAGCATCTAAAAAAAATCATCATCCAACATGCATAATACATACGGGTATACATACATAGACATTGTTAAAATCAACTTAATACATTTTCAGCCCCAAAGATAGTTTAAAACAAGTAAAAACCAGGGTCTAGAACTCACCTCGTACAACTTGGGTAATTCTTCCTTTCTAACCTGCTTGCAAATGAGTTCAAACACCTAAAAACAACACCAAACACACACACCCGAGCACATAAGCATATAACCGGGATAACCCGTCATAGACACTTAAAAACCACGAATTCTTACCTTGAATTCGATTCCTTTTCTTTCTCTTATCTTCAACCGAGAGTTCGTCTACTCTCTCTCTCTCTCTAAAACCGAAAGAAAGAATGATGTGAAGGGAGAATGGGCGGCCATGCCCACCTTTACACTAACTTTTCAAAGATTTGTCCTTTTGGACACTTTTAGTCCCTCCACTTGGACTTTATTGCTTTTCTTTCATTTATTCTTCATGTCTTGTCTTTTTTTTTAAAATAACCGGGTGTTACAAGTCCATCCCCCTTATATAGTTTTCATTCCCGAAACCTGTTATTCCTCGAACAGATGAGGATAATGCTGCCTCATCTCCTCCTTAGTCTCCCATGTAGACTCGAATCCCTTCCTGTGCTTCCACTGTACACGCACAAGAGGATCCACTTTATTTCTCAGCCTCTCTCTTTATGATCGATGATTGCCACTGGTTGTTCCACATAATTGAGCCTTTCGTCTACTTCGATATCCTCCAGTGGAACACTCATGTCTTCATCAGCTAAACACTTTCTCAGATGAGATACATGGAATGTCGGGTGAATCCTACTTAATTCATCCGGTAATTCCAACCTATAGGCCACCTCTCCCACTCGAGCAATGATTCGGAAAGGGCCTATATATCTTGGGCTCAACTTGCCCCGCTTCCTGAATCGGATAATACCCTTCCAAGGTGAGACCTGCAACATAACCCGGTCACCCACCTGGAACTCGATCGGTCTGCGTCGTTTTTCGGCATACGACTTCTGTCTATCTTTGGCTTCCTTCATGAAGGCTTTAATCTTCTCAAGCTTCTCAGTTGTAGCCTCGATTATCTCGACGCTCCCCGATTCCTTTTGACCAATATCACCCCAACAAACGGGTGTTCTGCATCTCCTACCGTATAACATCTCGTATAGTGGCATGCCAATGCTGGCATGATAGCTATTGTTGTACGAGAATTCAGCTAACGCTAAATGGTCATCCCAACTTCCACCAAAATCAATCACACATGCCCAAAGCATGTCTTCCAATGTCTGAATGGTCCTTTCTGACTGACCATAAGTATGGGGATAATAAGTCGTGCTAATATGTAACCTCGTCCCCACAGCGTCGTGGAATTTCTTCAAGAATTTAGACGTAAACCGGGTGTCACGATCAGACACAATAGACACCGGCACACCATGACAAGTTATAATCTCCTTGATGAACAAGTTAGCCAACCTCTCGGATGAATATGTCTCGCAGATCGGTAGGAAGTGGGCACTCTTCGTCAAACGGTCAACAATCACCCATATGGTATCGTACCCTTTCGGAGTACGTGGCAGCTTCGTAATGAAATCCATGGTGATGTGCTCCACTTCCATTCCAGTATATCCAAAGGTTGGATCTTCCCATACGGCTTCTGATGTTCAGCCTTCACTTGCAAACAAGTAAGGCACTTACTCACATAATCCACCACGTCACGCTTCATACTTGGCCACCAATAATCTTTCTTTATATCTTGATACATATTTGTGGCACCAAGATGGATGGAGTATCGAGTCTTGTGAGCTTCATCCAAAATCCTCACGCGTAGATCTTCGAAACGAGGAACCCACACTGGTCCATATCGGGTTATAACACCGAGTGTGTTTTCGCCCAATCCCCAACCAGACCTCTCATTCTTTCAGAGTTTAGATAATCTTCTTTCAATGCCTCATCTTGAAACTCCTTGACTTGCTTCATCACATTAGAGGTCATGATTAGTTGATAAGCTTTCACCCGAATCGGTTCGGGCCTCTCCTTTCGGCTAAGGGCATCCGCCACCACGTTAGCTTTGCCCGGATGGTAATGGATCTCACAATCATAATCTTTTATGAGCTCCAACCATCGTCTCTGCCTCATATTCAGGTCCTTCTGCTCAAAGAGGTACTTTAAGCTCTTGTGGTCGGTAAAGATGGTGCACTTCGTTCCATACAGATAGTGCCTCCAAATCTTTAGTGCAAAGACCACGGTCGCTAGTTCCAAGTCATGAGTAGGGTAGTTGACCTCATGAACCTTCAGTTGTCGGGATGCATAGGCTATAACTTTTCCTTTATGCATTAACACACACCCCAACCCCAAGTAAGAAACATTTGAATACACCACCAAATCTTCGCTTCCATCGGTAACAACAAGACAGGAGCTTGAGTCAACCTCACCTTTAACTCCTCGAACGCCTATTCTTGAGCTTAACCCCATATAAACCTTACATCATTTCGGGTCAACTTGGTCAGTGGAGAAGCGATCTTGGAAAAGTCTTGGATGAATCTTCTGTAGTAGCCGCCAAACCCAAGAAACTACGAATCTCGGATAGCGTATTTGGAGACTTCCATTGCATCACCGCCTCCACCTTAGCCGGGTCCACCATAATCCGGTCGGGATTCACCACATGACCCAAGAACTGAACTTCACGCAACCAAAAGGTGCACTTGGAGAACTTTGCATACAACTTCTCCCTCCTCAATGTCTCCAGAACCTCCTGAATGTGACCGGCATGCTCAATCTCACTCTTCGAATAAATCAGGATATCTTCAATAAACACAATCACTAATTTATCCAACATAGGCCGACACACACGGTTCATCAGATCCATAAAAGCAGCTGGCACATTGGTCAAACCAAAGGACATGACAAGAAACTTGTAGTGACCGTAGCGCGTACGAAAAGCTGTTTTAGGGATATCCTGCTCCTTCACGTTCAACTGATGGTAACCAGATCAAAGGTCTATCCTTGAAAATCAACTAGCACCCTGAAGCTGGTCGAACAAATCATCTATTCTCGGTAAGGGGTATCGGTTCTTCACTCAACTTGTTCAGCTCGTGGTAGTCAATGCACATCCTCATACTACCGTCTTTCTTTTTCATAAACAGGACCGGAGCACCCCAGGGAGAGATACTCGGTCTAATGAACCCCTTATCGAGCAGCTCTTGCAACTGCTCCATCAGCTCTTTCATTTCTGTCGGAGCTAACCAATACGGTGCTTTGGCAACGGGTTGAGCAACGGGTTCTTGTATAGCCGCGACTATTGTTCGAGTGTTCGTTGCCGATTCAATATCAATCGGGTAAGTTAATACATCAATGAACTCGGTTTGATGAGGGGAACAAAAGCCCCAAACTTAATTTGGTTCACAATGTTGTTTTGATCTTCGATTTGGGGGTAAACAATTCTAGGGTTCATGAGAATTGGGTGGGATCTTGTGTTGGTGTTCTTAAGGATTAAGAACCTAATCTAAACACGGCCACGGCCCTCAGCTTACTGGTTACATGCACACCCCATCAAACTAAAGGTCCCGAGTTCGAACCCGGACAACCTCATCCATTTTTTTTGGGCTTTTTTTAGCCTTTAAAAAAATTACATAAAATTTCTAAAAATTATAAAAATCAGTTTTAAATATTTTGTTTATTTTAGAAGTTAACTAATTATTTTCTGTTAAATTAATTCTTTAAACACTTAAGCAAATCTTTTTAAATTATTTTTTTAAAAAAATGTTATAAATAGCTTATTTTCATAAAAACAGTTTCAAATAGTTGAAATCACTAAATTGTTATTAGTCATTACGTTATTTTTAATCTTGAATCAATTATGTTAATTATAAAATTATATTTACATTTTATAATTAAGTCATTATCTAATCATTATAAAAAGATTAGTAAAATTCCTTCATTATAATAAAATAGATATATTCATGAGTTCGACAAATAACCATATTTATAAAACCCCAAATCTTTAGTTCATGTTACCTCGTTAATCTTATTATTAACTTAAATCTTGTAATATTTATATATTTTTAGGTGCCTAGTGACGTTTTATCTTGGAGCGACATATATTATTCTTATTGATCTTCATATATACTTATTTGACAAGTGAGTTTTCCTTGCCCCTTTTTACATTTTTCATACTATTTTGGGGTGAAACATGATACTTATACATCGTACACTTATAAACATTTGAGACTTGTAATGCACTTGCAATTCATCTTTATATTTGTCATGGTTATTTGTGTGTTGTAAGTGATTATATGAGATACATAGTTTGTTTACAATCATTAACTATTGCTAGCCTGGCGACGTCTTAGATCTTTGGGCCTGACAAGCCGATTTGGTGCTAAAGTCGATGTATTGCCGACTCCTGATGACGTACGCTTGTTCATCATGGGAACCAAATACACTTAGCCATCTTATATACTTGTAATCAAGTCGAGGTTTGGTTGTAACGATGTGTTCTATAACCTTACTAACTTATAACCTATGACATGAATTGCTACTTGTAACCTTTTTCATATTATGTATGAAAACCTGGAAACTCACCAACTATTTTTAGTTGACTCTTATTTTTATCATGTTTCAGGTCAACCTCAAGTTTAAAGTGATCCTTTTGAAGCATGCAATAATCTAGGACTTGGACCTAGTTAATGAAATAAAAACTTTACATTATGTTATGTTATGTTTGAACTTATTACTTGTTTGAGACTTATGATTGTATTTCATTTCAAGATTTATGATAAAAATATTTACATTTTAATATAGCGTTATGTGACTGTGAACAATCTTAACCCTCACATCTCGACGTTTCCGCCGTCAAGGTTGGGGTGTGACAGATTGGTATCAGAGCCCACAACTATAGGGATTTAGGTTATTAGAAATGGTGACCTAGACTATAGCTTATGCATGAACCTCATAGAATAATATTTATATTCTTGGAAATATATATATTGTTACATGCTACATAATGCTATACCTTACTTATGTGCAACTTGATGCCTTAGCATAGGTTTGCATTGTAATTGTTTAAACTTTGTTATTTGTCTCCCTAAACTTAACTTTGACTCTTTGACTCTCCCCGACAAATGAAACTTCTTAATCTTATTCTCGTCAACACGTGGGAACTTATGCTTATGCTTATGATTTGAATCTTTAGACTTGTGTCTAATCTATATTAAATCTCATCAAGGTTTTGATTACATGAACCTAATAAATTTGTGTGACACATAGACACCTGTATTCTGGATTTCCTGGCAAAAGGCCCTCGGGCTAAGGCAAGCATATCGTATAAATCCCACGGGACTAGTTATGCTTACCTAGGGATTTCTGGAATGAGTGATAAACTATGGTCAACATACACAAATTTCTAAGGCGAGTGGGTCAACTTACCTTGACATGTCAACGTTTCCAAATGGTAATGCGTTACCAAATGGAACCATTCCATGTGCCTTACAACTTTTGCCTTATCCTTGTTGAACATTAATCCTTGTTGTTCCAATTCTCATATCTAACTCATTTTGTATATTCCAGCATGTCTCGTCATCATGGAAAACGTGGAAGTTCCGATCGTAAGTTAGCCGGCATGATTGCTCGACAAATGGTTGTTGTCATCCCGACCATGGTTGCTGAACTTAATAGCACCTTAATGACCAACGCTAGCAACAATAGTCATGGGGAAAATAGTGCTAACCAAGGGCGCAACAACCAAACTTGCACTTTCAAGCACTTTAGCTCATGTAAACCCACTAGTTTTAGTGGTAAGGAAGGAGCCACTGGTCTTCTTGAGTGGTTCGAGAGCATGGAGAACACCTTCGTCAACTGTGAGTGTCCCGAGGCACTCAAAGTTCGTTATGCCACTAGCATGTTCCAACAAAGGGCTCTCACCTGGTGGAATAGCGAGAAAAGAAATCGTGGGCCCGATGCTATTCTGCCACTTACTTGGAAGAGTTCAAGAACATCGCTATCGCGAAGTTCTGCCCGAGAAGCGAACTGCAAAAGTTGGAGGAAGAATTTTGGAATTTAAAGCAAAACGATAGTGATCATTCGGCCTACTCAACTAGGCATCATGAGTTGAGTATACTGCTGCCTCATATGGTCGACACTGTCCCCCGCAACATCGAGAAGTTCATTAAGGGTGTACCACCCCAAATTCAAGATGTTGTGGTGGGTAGCCGACCCACAACCTTAGAAGAAGCCATTACTATCACCGCTCAACTCACCGAGAACCATATACGAGCGGGCACCATGTCTGTGAAGGGTGCCAAAAAGGTGGAAAGGACGGCTACCGAGGCCGTTAAGGAGACCAAAGCTGAACCGTCCAACAACAACAACAACAACAAGAAGCGCAAGTTCACGTCGGCGCGTAACTATGTTGTGGCTGCACCTAAACAACCCCAAAGACAACTTGAATCTGCGGCTACACCTGTGGCACAAGTGCCTGGGGCTAGGGCTTATGCTGGTCCTTAGCCTATGTGCAACACGTGTAGGTATCATCATCCGGGGAATCAACCATGCCGCATCTGCACCTTATGCGGTAAATATGGTCATTTGGTGGCGACTTGCCACCGTGCACCTAACAATGCCGCCGTGGTCACAAACCGTGTTTGCTACAACTGTGGGGAACCTGGTCATTTTCGGCCACAATGCCCTCGTCTTGTGGGTAATGTTCCACAAGCTCGAGGACGTGCTTTCAACATCAACGCCAACCAAGCACAAGCAAACAATGATGTGGTGAATGGTATGTCAACTCACATTTAACTTTTGTGATCCGTTTCTCTTCATACTATACCTAAATCGTTCAATATCTTAAAAATTGACCAGGTATGTTCCTTATTAACAAAACTTATGCCTATGTCCTATTTGATTCTGGAGCCGATAAAAGTTTTGTTTCATTAGAGTTTGAACCCATACTTGCTAAGCCACATACGAAACTAGAAAGACCTCTTACTGTTGAAGTTGCCGATGGAGAACCGATCACCGTTGACGTCATCATTCGTGATTACATCTTAAGTCTTGACACGCATGATTTTCTTATCGATCTTATCCCTATGAAACTTGGAAGCTTCGACGTCATCATTGGTATGGATTGGTTAGCCAAACACCATGCCGAGATCATTTGTTTCGAGAAGTGCATCCGTATACTGTTACCTTCTGGTGATACTTTGAAGGTGTTCGGTGAAAAATCTTCCAAAGGACTTAAACTCATGTCTTGCACTCAAGCCCGAAAATGCTTAAGCAAGAAGTATATGGCTTTCTTGGCTTATGTGGTCAACACGAAAGTCAAAGGGAAAGAACTTAAGGATGTCCCTATCGTACGAGACTTTCCTGAAGTATTTCCCGATGACCTTAGTGGTTTACCTCCCGTGCATGAAGTTGAGTTTAAAATCGACTTGATACCGGGAGCAAACCCCGTGGCTAAGTCACCATATCGGCTTGCACCATCGGAAATGCAAGAACTCTCTAGTCAACTTCAAGAGCTATCCGAGAAGGGCTTCATCCATCCTAGTTCTTCGCCTTGGGTGCACCTGTTCTTTTTGTGAAGAAGAAAGATGGATCGTTTCGTATGTGCATCGATTATCGTGAGCTTAACAAGCTTACCATCAAGAACCGTTATCCTCTTCCTCGTATTGATGATTTGTTTGACCAACTTCATGGAGCTGCTATTTCTCAAAGATCAATTTACGTTCTGGCTATCATCAATTACGAGTCCATGATGATGATATCCCAAAGACCGCTTTTCGTACTCGTTATGGAAACTATGAGTTTATGGTGATGCCTTTTGGTTTAACCAATGCTCCTGCTATCTTCATGGATCTCATGAACCGAGTATGCAAGCCTTATCTAGACAAGTTTGTGATCGTCTTCATTGATGACATACTTATCTATTCCAAGTCCAACACTGATCACGAGCTGCATTTGAGATTGGTTCTTGAGTTGTTGAAGAATGAGCAATTGTACGCAAAGTTCTCGAAGTGTGACTTCTGGCTCGAGGAAGTTCAATTTCTAGGACTCGTGGTGAATAGCCAAGGAATTCACGTTGACCCTGCAAAGGTGGAAGCTGTGAAGAATTGTGTGTTCCTACTACTCCTACCGAAGTTCGTTCTTTTCTTGGTCTTGCTGGTTATTATCGGCGATTCATTGCCAATTTCTCGAGGATCGCGAAACCGCTCACTACTTTGACACAAAAGAATAAACCATTCGAGTGGGGTTCCGAGCAAGAAGAAGCTTTTGAAGCGTTAAAGCATAAGTTATGCAATGCTCCTATCTTGACCCTACCCGATGGAAACGACGATTTCACCGTGTATTGTGATGCATCTAAACAAGGCCTTGGTTGTGTTCTTATGCAACGAGGGAAGGTCATAGCTTACGCATCGAGGCAATTGAAGGTTCACGAGGTGAATTACACAACTCACGATCTCGAGCTTGGTGCGGTTGTATTTGCTTTGAAGATTTGGAGGCACTACCTGTATGGTACGCAATGTATAGTCTACACCGATCACAAAAGCCTTCAACACGTTTTCAATCAAAAAGATCTCAACATGAGACAACGTCGTTGGGTGGAGTTGATTAGTGACTATGATTGTGACATTCGTTACCATCCTGGTAAAGCAAACGTTGTAGCCGATGCACTAAGCCGAAAGATTCACAACAAGATGATCTCATTCCAAGAAATTCGCGATCGACGTCAATGGTTTGACACTTTGGGTGAGTTCGATACTGAGATCCGACTAGATGTCAACGAGACCACCGTACTACTACAAAACCTGAGAATAGATAGTGACATCGAGTCTAGCATCCTGGAGGCTCAACAAATGGTTCAACGAGAAGGAAGAATGAAGGACGAAATGGAGCATAATCTTCTAACCCAATTGGAAACGAAACCCAATGGGTTGATGTACTTCGCCAATCGCATTTGGATTCCAAATCGCGATAACATTCGTACCTTTATTATGAACGAAGCTCATCAAACTCGTTATTCTATTCATCCTGCTTCCGATAAGATGTACATGGACCTACGTGGTCAATATTGGTGGCCTGGATGAAGAAAGACATAGCAACTTATGTAGCTAAGTGCCTCACATGTACGAAGGTTAAGCCGAACATCAACGTCCAAGTGGATTACTTGAGCAACCCGAGATTCCTATGTGGAAATGGGAACACATATCCATGGACTTCATAACAAAGCTACCCCGAACCTCTCGAGGACATGATAGCATATGGGTGATCGTTGACCGATTGACCAAGTCGGCACATTTTATACCTATACGTGACACTTACAAGACATCAAGGTTAGCTCGCATATACGTTGATGAGATTGTAAGTCGTCATGGGGTACCTCTGCACATCATATCCGACCGAGACGCTCGTTTCACTTCGCATTTTTGGTCGTCTATGCAAGAACTCTTGGGTACACAATTGGACCTAAGCACGGCTTACCATCCTCAAACTGATGATCAAACCGAGCGAACGATCCAAACCTTGGAGGATTTGCTACGCCTTTGTGTTCTTGACTTTGGTGGCGATTAGGATACGCATCTACCACTCGCAGAATTTTCGTATAACAATAGTTACCACTCGAGTATCAAGATGGCACCGTTTGAAGCACTTTATGGTCGAAAATTTCGTTCACCTATCTGTTGGACCGACATTGGTGAAAACTTCATCACTGGTCCTGAACTTATACAAGAGACGACCGATAAAGTTTCTATTATTCGCAAGAACCTTGAAGTGGCGAGAAGTCGTCAAAAGAGCTATGCCGACAAGCGACGTAAGCCATTGGAATTCCAAGTTGGGGAGATGGTTCTTCTTAAGGTTTCACCGTGGAAAGGTGTGGTTCGCTTTGGAAAGAAGGGCAAACTGGCTCCAAGGTTTGTAGGACCTTTCAAAATCCTGAAAAGGATTGGGAAAGTGGCTTATAAACTAGAGTTACCTTCCGACCTTAGTGGAATTCATCCTGTGTTCCACGTCTCAAATTTGAGAAAGTGTTTGGCTGACGAAAGTCTGTATGTTCCGCTGGAAGACATTCAGATCGACGAGTCCTTGCATTTCGTCGAGAAACCTGTTGAAATCATGGATCGTATAATGAAGAAGACTAGAACCACGACAATCCCAATCGTCAAGGTTCGTTGGGAAAATAACGTGGCGCTGAATTTACTTGGGAACGTGAGGAGCACATGAAGAAGAGATACCCGTTCTTATTTGTATAGTTTCATTTCTTTTAATTTCGGGACGAAATTCTTTTAAGTTGGGGAGACTGTAACATCTCATATTTTTGTTAACTAAAGGTTAACTTCGTTTACTCTTACAAGGGTTATTATTGTCAATTTTGAAACTCATGTGTTGTTTATGCTTATTCATGAGTTTTTTATGTATGAAAGTTAAAAATATAAATATTAAATAATAATAATTTTAATATTAATAAAAGAAACAATAATAACAATTATAATAATAATAATAATACTTTATTAAGTTACTTAATAATGTTTAGAACTTAAATTAAGGGTGTTAAGGGGTTAATTTGTCATTTTAGAAACTTGAAATGGAAGCTTTGTGCATAAAATAATAAGAACCAAACTGCAGGGACCATTGTGTAACATTTTAAAAACCCAAACCCCCTTCCCCTCTCTCTCCCGCTTTTCCGGCGACCTCACCGGCCGGACTCCGACAAGTCCGGCGAGACTCCAAACGCACTAGAACCCCTCAAATTTGACCCCAAATCGTTACCAATCGGTTCACGAGTCTAACTCGACTCCTTTAATACACATTAATTCGTGTTTAAGCCGGTTATGGATGTCGATTTAACTTGGTAACGACGACATCAAGTTCACAACCGTTTGACAGTTAAAATCTCATAATAATTCAATTAATCGAACATACACAATCATTTAACTATCTCTAGTCTATTCTCATTGCCAATTTCTCCTGAAACACTCAAAATCACCAAAATCAAACATCATCTTCGTTGTGACATGCAACGAACGTGTTCATCATCTTCCGAGCTTCAGTTGACGAAATTCGCAAAGGGCTTTGCATCGAGGTCATCCCACGAAGCTATCCACAAAATTAATTGAGTTATTATCAACGTTTGCCACTGGAATCGGTTCTTGTATAGCCGCGACTATTGTTCGAGTGTTCGTTGCCGATTCAATATCAATTGGGTAAGTTAATACATCAATGAACTCGGTTTGATGAGGGGAACAAAAGCCCCAAACTTAATTTGGTTCAAAATGTTGTTTTGATCTTTGATTTGGGGGTAAACAATTCTAGGGTTCATGAGAATTGGGTGGGATCTTGTGTTGGTGTTCTTAAGGATTAAGAACCTAATCTAAACACGGCCACGACCCTCAGCTTACTGGTTACATGCACACCCCATCAAACTAGAGGTCCCGGGTTCGAACCCGGGCAACCTCATCCTTTTTTTTGGGCTTTTTTTAGCCTTTAAAAAATTACATAAAATTTCTAAAAATTATAAAAATCAGTTTAAATATTTTGTTTATTTTAGAAGTTAACTAATTATTTTGTTAAATTAATTCTTTAAACACTTAAGCAAATGTTTTTAAAATATTTTTAAAAAAATGTTATAAATAGCTTATTTTCATAAAAACAGTTTCAAATAGTTGAAATCACTAAATTGTTATTAGTCATTACGTTATTTTTAATCTTGAATCAATTATGTTAATTATAAAATTATATTTACATTTTATAATTAAGTCATTATCTAATCATTATAAAAAGATTAGTAAAATTCCTTCATTATAATAAAATAGATATATTCATGAGTTCGACAAATAACCATATTTATAAAACCCCAAATCCTTAGTTCATGTTACCTCGTAATCTTATTATTAACTTAAATCTTGTAATATTTATATATATTTTTAGGTGCCTAATGACGTTTTATCTTAGAGCGACATATATTATTCTTATTGATCTTCATTATATACTTATTTGACAAGTGAGTTTTCCTTGCCCCTTTTTACATTTTTCACACTATTTTGGGGTGAAACATGATACTTATACATCGTACACTTATAAACATTTGAGACTTGTAATGCACTTGCAATTCATCTTTATATTTTGTCATGGTTATTTGTGTGTTGTAAGTGATTATATGAGATACATAGTTTGTTTACAATCATTAACTATTGCTAGCCTGGCGACGTCTTAGATCTTTGGGCCTGACAAGCCTATTTGGTGCTAAAGTCGATGTATTGCCGACTCTTGATGACGTACGCTTGTTCATCATGGGAACCAAATACACTTAGCCAATCTTATATACTGTAATCAAGTCGAGGTTTGGTTGTAACGATATGTGTTCTATAACCTTACTAACTTATAACCTATGACATGAATTGCTACTTGTAACCTTTTTCATATTATGTATGAAAACCTTGGAAACTCACCAACTATTTTTAGTTGACTCTTATTTTTATCATGTTTCAGGTCAACCTCAAGTTTAAAGTGATCCTTTTGAAGCATGCAATAATCTAGGACTTGGACCTAGTTAATGAAATAAAACTTTACATTATGTTATGTTATGTTTGAACTTATTACTTGTTTGAGACTTATGATTGTATTTCATTTCAAGATTTATGATAAAAATATTTACATTTTAATATAGCGTTATGTGGCTGTGAACAATCTTAACCCTCACATCTCGACGTTTCCGCCGTCAAGGTTGGGGTGTGACACTTTTGGTCTTCACGGCACTCACTGATGTCGAGAACAGCCTGCATTTCCCTCACCCACCGGTGAGCAGCTGCAGTAGTGTCGTTTCCATCAAAGGTAGGGGCTTGCATCTCATAAACACCCCGTAGTTACAGCCTCGGGCCGCCTCCGGTGCAGGATCCTCTTCTCCTCCTCCTCATCATCAGAGAGAACCGCTTCCGGCTCTGGTTGCTCCCGTCCTCCCGAGGACCTGTTTCTCTCCTTTCTTTCCCCTTCCCTTACTGCCTTGATCACTTCAATCACCACAGACGGTAGAATCGTCTGCATGACCTGATGAACTTCCTCCACCACAGCCTCCTTTACTGAGGCTCTCAGATTGGCGCTCTCGTCCCCACCCTCCGGATGAGGGGTCTCTGGTTCTTCATGAACCACCTTCTCAACTCTGGGTCTCCCTCTCTTGGGTCGCGGTTCAGCACTGTGACCTCCACCACGAGAGGCTTTCAAAGATCTACCACCGGCCATCATACGCACACTGAAAGATTCAAACACCAACACGGTCATTCAAGGGAACAACTCAGTTTATGTCAAGTATAGTAAGTTCCTGATTACAATGACCAGTTGTGATTAGCCACTTACTTTACTCTTCATACCCCAAGCATTACCTGTCCTGACTACATCAGTATTTAAATCTACATACAACACATAACCACAAACCATGAGCACATAAACCGGTTAACATTACGAAAATACCTGATGGCACGCAGCTACTCAGATTGGCATCCCTTTTCCATTCCGTCCCATTCTCAGTTTAAGTTAAGGTTTATTTTGAAAATTTTACCCATTTCACTTAAACATTGGCTCTGATACCAACTTGTAAGGCCTCGTCCCGGGACGCTCACAGTTGGATCTTCATCGCACATAAAACATATAATTACATTTACCTTATGAAAATATTGCAGCGGAAACAAAAAAAATAACTTTTATATCATTACATATGCTTTTGCAAGTTAATACAAGCGTTCATTTCAAAACATCATTCGTCGCATTACAATGCAAAAACATTAACAAAAGAATGCCATCCAAAAGAGCTGAGTAGCCGCCTCGTGCCATCCTCAGCAACGTTTACCTGCCAACTGAAAACGTATAAAAGTCAGCGTTGCTGAGTGAGTTCTAGTTTTATCATAAAACATACATTTTAATCGTTAAAACCATTCTTTACTTTCTTTCAGAATCAAACTATACTTTTCATTCGTTCATGATCATGCATCATACGTACATACATATAATATCATTATTATCATTGTCATTACGTTCATTAACTTCCGTTCATTTTATACGTTCGTCCTTTCGATTCTGTTGCGACAACAGGGTCCCTCACCTCATTAACAAGCACAACTGTTTGCACACTATCCGAGTCTGTTGCACCCATAGGGTCGCTCACCCCAATTGCCACTTTCATGATAGCACGTTGTTCGAGTCTGTTGCAACAATTGTGTTGCTCACCTCAAATATGTGCTTGCAATCCTTTCTTTCGTTCATTCGTCATTCAATAATACATGCATTTTTACTCCGTGTTCCTCTTTCATGATATTTCACTTTACGTTACATAATACTTCATTCATTCATTCATAACATAACACGTAAAGCCATAGGAAAGATAAACATTCATCATAAGGAACATATCATACAATCACACATCACCTCATACATCACATCATCACAACATAAGTGACTTCAAAAGTCAACTTACATAGCCCCCGGGAATCTCCCAAATCAAAGCCTACATTACACTGTTTCCCCAAAAATCAGAAAATATTCTAAGTCCTTAGGCGCATGGGCACTATGCAGGTGCATGGGGAACACTTAGGCGCATGGGCAACTTTCAGGCGCATGGGCACTATGCAGGCGCATGAGTGCCTAGGCGCATGGGAATCCTGGACGTCTAGACACTTAGTCAATTCCAGCCCAATTCTAGACGCATGGGTACTATTCAGGCGTATGAACTTAGGCGTATGGGCTAATCAGTTGCATGGACACTTAGACGCATGGGCCACTTGGGTGCATGGGCACTATTGGAGCGCATGGCCCTACACTTAGTCATCCGACTAATATTTCTAGGCGCATGGGCCACTGTTCAGGCGCATGGGCTATACTTAAACCTTTCTAAGGCAAATTCAGCCGCATGAGCCTTATCTAGGCACATGAACTCCCTGTAAAACATGTTTCTAGGATGTTTTTGAACCCAATCATCAAACCCATCTGTTCTAAGCTTACCGAGGCTATTCTAAACATGAACAACCTATAAGCATCTAAAAAATCATCATCCAACATGCATAATACATACGGGTATACATACATAGACATTGTAAAAATCAATTTAGTACATTTTCAGCCCCAAAGATAGTTTAAAACAAGTAAAAACCGGGGTCCAGAACTCACCTGGTGCAACTTGGGTATTTCTTCCTTTCTAACCCGCTTGCAAATGAGTTAAAACACCTAAAAACAACACCAAACACACACACCCGAGTACATAAGCATATAACCGGGATAAACCCGTCATAAACACTTAAAAACCCTGAATTCTTACCTTAAATTTGATTCCTTTTCTTCCTCTTATCTTCAACCGAGAGTTCCTCTGCTCTCTCTCTAAAACCGAAAGAAAGAATGATGTGAAGGGAGGGGTGGGCGGCCATGCCCACCTTTACACCAACTTTCAAAGATTTGTTCTTTTGAACACTTTTAGTCCTTCCACTTGGACTTTATTGCTTTTCTTTCATTTATTCTTCGTGTCCTGTAATTTTTTTTAAAATAACTGGGTGTTACACTTAGGGTCCAACTCAGTATCCAGTTGACCAACTGTTTTTCCTACTAGCCTTTGTCTATGTAAGTTTGTTCTTCTTTTAAACTCCTCAGACACCATCATTTAAATTATCTTTTGCCAACCTGTCAGCATATTTGTTTTTGACTTGGGTTGACAAATGGAAAGATTGATAGACAGAAGCTTTCATAGAATCCAAGGTTATAGATGTTGAAGACTTCTTGATAACCCTGAAATCTCAAAAGCACTAAGGCCCTTTTATCATTGTCATACCGCCTTCCTATGATTGGATTATCAATAGGATTGGATGGAGGTGGCATGGATCTTGTATGAAACACTCCTTAATATGCTTTGAAGTATAACATCCATATTAATATGGGCCGGAGGAGGTTGTGGAATCTGGACAATTGCAAGTGAGGGTTGTGAATCCTCAATGTCCATACTCTGGGTAGTGCTCACATGTTCTATGATTATGGTGACTTTCTTCCTTTTTTGGTAGCATCACTTACTTGCACAAGTGAGCTAGAGGTGATGTCCATCACATCCACAGGTTTTTGCGAACATGGTTGAGCATGCCTGATAGGCCTCTCTGCTAGTATTCAGAAGAGTTCAGTGTTCAAGCTTTGAAAGACTTTGTCTTTAAGCTTCGAAAGACTTCACTTTTGGCTTCGGAAGATTTTTGTCTTTGGCTTTGGAAGATTTGACACTTACTTTTGTACATTGTCAAATCTTTCGAAGTAACTTCCTTGTACTTCATTGTATGTTGAGAGATCTTTAGTTAGTATCAGTCTTTAAAATAAATTCTAACACACTTGGTCTTGTACAAATTCCATATTCATCTGCTTCAGACGCCCACATCTTAGGGCATTCATTTATTCATAGTGCTAAAACAAGATTTACCATCTACTCACCTAAAAATTATTTTAAAGGATCTAATTTTGATATGTTCATAATTACAGGGGTAATTCTGGACAAACAAAAACATCAAAGAGTGAAACAAAAAGTTTGGTTTATTTAATTAATAGTTATCGGTTTGTTAAAAATAGATAATTATTAGTTTATTTCTATGACTTTTTAAATAGTATTTGATATAGGTTAGGATTAATTTAGGTATACTATAAATATAGGGTTATGTATTCAGTTTTATTAGTCAAGTTTAGTATAAAAAAGAGTCAAAGTATGTTATTTCAATTCTACATGTTTGCATACATCTTTAGGTTGATCCAATTGCTTATTCTAACAATTGGTATAAGAGCTAACGATCATGACATGTGTAGAGCCGATCAGGATTCTAGGGTGGGAAAAGATATTGATCCAACTATCAAGGAAAGATAGCATCCAAACTTGACCTTGAGAGACAAGGATGACGTAAGAATCGACAAGTAACTTTTTTTATTAGTAAATATGTTCAATTATTGTAGTCGGAAAAAGAAGAAAAGGAAAAAGAAGGGGAAAAACAGGCTAAACGATCAAGGATGGAGTTCGATCAACAAGACGTATCTAGTCAACCCCAGATTTGTTTGATTAGGGGAGATAAACAATAGGTTAACAAAGGAGTTGGTTAGATTAACGGAGACTAGGAGGTGTGATCAATCAAAGGCATTAACCAGGTTTGTTCGTAATCAACAAGTGCTTAAGGATAAGATCAACACTGGACTTTTCTTCTCGCCAAGAAAAAAAAGGGTGATTCTCTTCTAGCAAAAGTAATCCGAGAGGAGGCGCAATAAACAAAACAACATGGTGTTAGGCTTTCGTTCGGCAAAGGGGTAAAAACAGAAAAACAAAGGGCTAGTTATTTCAGTTGTAAGTCAATGGCAGGTAGCTTAAAAGATCCTGGAAGAAGTACAAGCCAAAGAAGCAGGTTTTGATCCAAAATAATTATAGTCAAAAGTAGGGACTTAAACTAAGAAGATCTATAACGTGGATGAGCAAAGGTGATAATTGAAATTAAATATCAAATTAGGGGAGTGAATGAAGGACATAATGTTGATATGTTCATAATTGAAGGGGTAATTCTGGACAAACTAAAAACAAAAGAGTGAAATAAAAAGTTAGGTTTATTTAATTAATGGTTATCGGTTTGTTAGAAATAGATAATTATTAGTTTATCTATATGATTTTTTAAATAGTATTTGAATTAGGTTAAGATTAATTTATGTATACTATAAATACAAGGTTATGTATTCAGTTTTGTTAGTCGAGTTCAATAAAAAGAAAATAGTCAAAGTATGTTACTTCAATTTTACTTGTTTGCATATATTTTCGGGTTGATCCAATTGGTTATTCTAACATAATTAAAATAAAAAATAAAATAAGTAAAAAATGAAACCACTGGCTATTTCCTCTTCACCTAATACAGAGCAGCACCCTCATTCATGTAACCATCAAACTCACCATTTCTTTATATTATGTGTAACTATGAACTTTGATAGATGCACAGATTTGCTACTTTGATCAACACTGTTGATCAAAAAGATGCAGTCCAAAGAGCATCTTCACCTTCTCCACACCGCCTATGCACCTCCTTTAACCGGTCAGCCGACCTGCAAATGCCGCTACAGCTCCAGTCAAAAGAAGCCACACATATGTTTCCAGCTTGAGCCTTCCACTCACAATCTGCACTAACAAAAAAACATTCATTGTTAAAAAATAAAAGAAATAGAACAAAATATGAGTGGAAAATACCAGGTGGTGTTCCACAACATAGCCTTCTATCATCAATGTGCTCCACATCAAGTCCAATAAACCATGATCCCAATGATACATCTTCATTCACATACTTGTGCAGCACATTTCTAAAAAGATTTAAAAGTTTAAGAGGTTTAAACAACAATAACAAATACTGGTTTTTACACAAGTTGTAATTAAGTGATCATACTTACTGGTTTATTGATATGTAAGTAGCTAAATCTTTTGAAATGGCGTATAGTTGTCCGGTTGCATGTCGGAAATACTTGTTTCCTTCCTCACCAAACTTCCAATGCTCGGGTTCATGATATCTCACTCCTCTTTAAGTAAAAAAAAGCCAATCGTCAAAAGTCAAACACATGATAGATAAAGTAAACTAGAAGTCAAGCTAGAAGAAAAATTATGGCTTACTTGTGAGCCAGAACGGGTCCGGATTTCATGCATCCAATGTACACACGTGGGCTCAACCGGTGCTTAGCTAGAGTTGCTCCAAGTGTGCCTGCAAGCATAACCATTAGCCATTTTGTTCATGTAATAAAACATTACTAAATATGAATATTACAAAAACTCTATAACTTCAATAAGAAAAAGTGAGCAGGTTGGGTAAGGGATGAAAACATATAAATTTTTGTATATTTAAAAATGGGTCAGGTCTGGATGGGAATGGGATGACCCAAAAACGCTCATGTTCTAAAAAGATATAAATAATTAATGCAATACATATAATTATATGAATACAAAACTTATAAAATCACAGAGGCTGTATGCGATTTCAGTATATAAGTTAGTAAGGGCGGTTAATGAATGATAACTTGTAAAGACTTTTGTCAGGTGAATTTGTTTGCTTTATAAAATAATTAATATTGCTAACTATGATTACAAATCATATGCAACTTAATGTTTGTTTAAATATTAAGAATAATGGTGACAGGTTGGGTAACAAATGAAACATGACATATTTAGTAAATTTCGAGACGAGCTTAGGTTAGATCGACCCAAAAACACTTTTATCAGTTTTTAATAGTACTACAAATAACTAATGTGCTAAATATGAATACCGAAATAATTAAGTAATAATAAAAAAAAATACGAATGAAGTGATTTAAGAGGTTGCGTGCAATATCTAAGTTTGACGTTCAACCAGTTTGACTAGTTCTACCCATTTGCTCTATTAGACACAAATTATAACTCAAAGGAACCCCTATTCAGGTGAATGAGCATAATCAGCTTGTCTAATTCAAAGAAATAATGAAATGGGCTTGTACAAATTTACCTATATTTACATGCACATCATCATCAACCTTCACATAGAAATCTGCATCCCATAAAGCGACAGCGGTAGTAAAATATGTTTTTGTTTTAGCTGATAACTCAAGGTACCCCTCAATATGGTCCTGCTCACATACCATGCAAGTTAGTAAGCAAACTCTTGAATCAAGTTTAAAAAAAGGGTAAAAAAAGATTGGATTTTTACCAGTCTCAAGAAATCTCCATGCTTTCTGTCTTCTGCTTCAATAGCTCTATCAAGAATACCACCAGATGTAGCACTGCAATGACACACTCAGCTCCGTTAGAGTTTATATTCTCGTGTTTATGCATAACAGGATGATGGTGAAATAGGTGATGCCTACCCATGACCTATGACAAATCGCATAATGATACCCTTTTCTTCCTCCAATTTCCTCAGTTTATCACCTGGTGTTCGTATAATACAATAAAGATCATGTCAAGTTTTGAGGTGGCAACCTTGATTCAGGTTTTGTATCTTCTCTAAGAAGTCAACGCGCTAATTTGGGAAGGGGTCAATGGGTTAAGTGGGTCAAACGGGTCGAAAGTCACCCAAAGTGTATTTTAATGCATAAAACTGCATACAGTAGTACGCTACATTTGGAAAATTAGACTACTAGTGAAATAACGTTAATGATTTTTATCATCATATTTGACACACCAATTATATATAGAAAAAATTAGAACATTTTAACAAAAAGTGTTTTGGGTCATCCCTTGAGTCATCTCAACCCTCATCAAAAGTACAATTTTGACCAGAACTTCTTGTATATCTAACGGCTACTTAAAAAAGTTAACTTAGAGAAAAGGTGTTTTGGGTTAGCCAGACCCGAATAAAAGGTTGCACATTTTGATTCTTAACCAAACCACCTGGCCATTTTGCCACCCTTAGTCATGTGCATTAGCTAAAAATGCAGAAGACAGAACAACCTTGAGGCATCCAAGTAGCCCGCACAGAGTCTCTTCTCTTGCGGCTGCTAAAAGCCGTATTAATCCCTACAACCATCAGATACTTTCTATTCTTAACGGGCTCTGGTAACATTAAATCATCAGATATAGGAGATCCTGTAATTATAGAATCTTGCAGAGCTCTAGCAGCAGCTAATTCCATCTCCAAGGTTGAAATTGTTTTATCTATCGTTCTGCACAATAATATCAACAAAAAGGCCAACTTTTAAAAGCCATGCATTACTCGTGTATGAAATATGGAAAAGGAAGCTTACTGGACCGCATTATGTCTTTCTGAAACATCATAGGCTATATCTTTGGCATAGCTTCTTATATCCTTCTAACAAGAAGATAAAAGTCCCATAATATGATTAGTATCTAGCCGAGAAAGATTTAAAAAAAGAAGACTAAGTAAATAATGAACTTGTTTACTCACGAATTTTGTGTCACAACCATCTGCAACTAACTGAATTTCTTCATCTTCGGATCTGGTTGGTCCTGGTAGATCTTTAGCTTCAGGCTCCGTCCACATTCTAGCGCCATAAGGAAAACCACACCAAATGTCAGACATTTGAAAGTTTTGGAGGATGTAATCACACATTGACTCAACAACCATCATTGTGCAAAAACATGAAACTTTCGGGATCTGAATCAATCAACAAGAAGCATACCAATTTTATTGTTTTGATATCAGAAACTGTAAAACCTGTAATGATCATTACAATGTACTAATATATGTTCAAACCCATATCAAGATGACCAAATTTTAAGAAATTCAAGAACTTCTAATAAACATATCAATTCTGAGAGTACTCAATTCATCCATATGCATACCAATAACAGTAAAACCTTCAAGATTCAATATTTTTCAAGAAATCCTTCAAACCCATTTCAAGATTAACAGAAGTTAGAAAATTCAAAAACTTTAAGAAAATGATCCGTATGATTTGACAAAGAAAGATTACCAAAAGGCAACCAGTTAGCACACACCAATTCCAATTCAAACTCTCAATTTCTTGTTAAGTGGTGTAAAAAAGAGACTAAACCTGTCGGTGAAGAGCATTCCAGCAAAGAAGCAACCTGCACACAAGAACATAGTCAATTGCTTTGACACCACACTTCTTGAATTCGACTCATAGCCTCCTCTGTTTTTCCAAGACATTGGGGTAATCTCTTTTAACACCAATAAAGAATTAAACTAAGTTAGGGTGAAACTCCTGCACATAATGGAGTCGAGAATATGATGATCAAAGGTACTGCACAGTGGATTTTGGTTGAACAGAGTGTTCCTTGAGGTTGAAGAAGATGAATAGTGAGATTTATTTGGAGAAATAAAAAGAAATGTGATTTGTAAATGGGGATGCGTGTCTTAAAATTTGGGGAAGAATGGAGGAGGTGGTGGTGGTGAGGTGAGAGGCAACAAACATGTACATGTAGTGCAGGCCTGGTGGTTAGGATTCGTTATTTAAGTCATCATCCGGTTCTGTTCTTTGGAAAGAGAAGTATCTTACCTAACCAAAACAATTTTTAAAAATAAAAGGTTACCGGAGTCTCGCTTATAGTAAAAATGCTTTATAGTTTAAGTTTAAGTTGTTAATATGAAATACTCAAGATATGTAAATACGAGAAGATGGTAGGTTTAAGTTTTACTTTAAACAAAAATGTTCAGGGTTGCTAGATGGTTTATTAGTTGTAGGTTTTCCTTCTGAAGGGATTGGTGGTGCGATCTCGGCTAGAAAACGAATAGGTGGGTCTGATTAAGATAATATCTATCCTCTAAAACAAGATCATGAAGTCCTCATTTGTAGATGCACGGTTTGAAAACTCAATTTGTTATCATTGTTGTACTATTCTATTTTACATTTTGGTCTTTTACGTAACATTCCATAGTAAAAATACCACAAAAATAAAGAAACATGAAATTTTAACATTTAATGAACCGTAACATCAAAATCTTATGCCATGTACGTAACTTCGCGATCAACATCCAGAGTTAACACGTGTGAAGCATGACGAGTATATAGTTATGGATCCTAACCCATGTCCTTATTGTTTGTAAGATTGTGGTGGTTTATGAAGCAATCCAGGGTGTGACACGTATGACTGACTCATCCAGATTAAGGCTTACGAATCATAACAAATTGGTTCTTAAGGTTCGTAAGGACAAACTAAGAGACCTATAAATATAAACTTAAATTTAGTTGAATTCACACATATAAATTCACTCCTAATGAGTTTAAGAAGCCAACTGGAGGTATTCACCGGTCATAATCACTCTGGAAGCGACAGGTGAATATTAGGTAAGGTTTCGTTTAGTTTAAGTTCGTTTAAATAATTATATTAGTCATAGCTGCTAGTGATAACTTAGGCTTATTACGTCTTTGACAAAGAACAATAATGGGATATAGAAGATTACAAACATACAAGACTACATCACATATCCAAGTAAGTTAATAATGTCAAGATGCATACGTTTTTAAACCGTAAATCTTGTGTTATGTGTTGCATATGTGGCATTTAACACTATGCATTGATTATATCAATATTGATATATTTTTTTAGTGTCTTGATGGTTAGTAAAATCAAAGACGGTGTCCCTTAGTAGAGTATGCGTAAAGATTGAAGGTTGTATCCCCTAACAATAAAAGACGTAAAACATGGGATGTATATAATATTAAATTGTTTGTATATGAAAATGAACTCATGAATAACCAAAATAAAGTATTGAAAAACATTACGAAAATTATGTTAACTCACCAGAATTAGACGACTTATGTATGTTTTGTTTTAAAAACAATATATCACATGTAACCCCTTAATTAGAAGAGAGTTGAGTTATACTAAGTTATATAAAAGGAATGCATAAATGGGAATTATATTATAGAAATTTCATTTCTATTGACTATAAAGTTCTAATAGAAAAGTATACTGTTACTAATTAAGTTTTTATTAATCGGTCACATCTTAGCAGGACCGGCTTAACTTTTTCAGGGGCCCCAATCGAACTATAAAAATGAGACCCTTTTGTAAAACGCAATCTAAACAAAATCAATCTAATCATATTTCTTTGAACATAAGCAATTAATAAAAAAAATTGATATACTAACCGTGACTCATTGATAGTTAATTTCTTTGAACAAAAAAGAGGTATAAAAGGGTTAGCCGATGTCGATCAGATTGATCGAAGAGGAATGAACTTAGGAAGAGTCGTTTGCTTTGTGAATTGTGTGGTTGTATTTATTCAATAACATATCAAATCATCAAAAATTTTATCGAGACTCAACTATCAAGTATTATTTCTATTTTAAAATTTCATTTACCTATAAAATACCAAACCCATTATACTTTCTTTTAAAAATGAGAACCCTTAATTTTATGAAGCCTCAAACATACGACGTTACAAATTACATTATAGAGCCAGCATTGCATCCTAGATCCCATCCTAAGTGAGTGTGACATTTTATCATCTATATTTGTAGTTATTCTAGGTAAAATATGTATTAAAGCTATCTCTTATTAAATGTTTCAACATAATCATTTTATAACCTTGTTTGAGTTGCAACAATGAAGGAGTATATTAGGACTTGAAATGATGTCGTAGCTACAAATGTTCTCTTGTTTTTACATTGTATTGACAAACTTAAAAAAAAGTACAGAAGATAATAAGAAACTATTAACACTGGTATGAGGTAGGAGGTGTAAACTAAACATTTATTCAAAAATATTTAATCTCACAAACTTCAAGAACCTCAAATGTGGTGACTAAAGTTGGTTACAGGGAGAAATGGAGAATGTTCAAAATTTGAGTTAGGGAGCGTGAGTGGTCTTCCGTCAATAGGTTTACCCGGATGATCGGGTTTTAAAAATATTCGTTGGTCGGATAAAAAAAATAGGGGGACGGGGTGTTTTAAGGCAGCACCTTGATGTGATCTAAAAAATGAAATAATTTTTTTCCTTGTTGATGTTTTATTGGATCTGTATTAGATATGCACGAATAACAAAACATGAAATTGATGATCCGCAAAAACTAATAAAACACTAATAGATTATTACTATTTGATTAATCATTGGTAGGCACTTAAGTGTTGTTGGTGATTGAAGTATATGTAGTCATGGGCGGATCTGAGGGGTTGTCTTCGTTACCCTTCAACTTTTTACGAATTATGTATTTACGGTTTTACATAATAAAAAATAAAAAAAAATTATGGTTTTACGTTACCGTTGAGAAAATATTACGCTACCTTTAAAAAAATTTAAACTCAACACTTTATTGAAAGTTTAAAATATTATAACAAATAATCTTATATTTTATAAAAAAACCATTACATTTTATAACAATATAAATAACTAATAAGACTAAAATACCTAATAGTCCAATACAATAATAATTAACAAACCCAAAATAAAAATAAGCCTAGAAAACATTAAACAACTTAAATAGCGTAACTAATTAGGTCAAATACCCATAACTCAATAAATATAAAACTTAAAATAAAAAAAAAACATTATCCATCGCCCCATGCCCCATAGACCCTTCGTCCCTTTCCTAAGCCACAGCCAGTCAGCCACCATCCACCCACAAGGTCAGTCATCTCACGTCCCCACCGTCGGTCGTCAAGCTGATAACCACCAAACTACCTCCTGTTGCGGCGACTACCCTTGACACCCCCACATGTGATCGTTAACCAATTCACCGCCCACTTCAATGTAACATTTCTAGTTTTTTTCTCTATTACATTATGAAATTAGGGATTTAGGATTAATATTGTTCAATCGCTAATATTTAAGTTTATTTAAGTGTTATTTGTTATAAAAATCAATGGTTATGTGGTTTAATTTCTAATATTTTGGGTTAATACAATTAGGTATATGAAGTAAGGATTTAAAAGTGAATCAAATATTTGATATTGAAATTAAGTATTTGAATTGTGTTATATCTAAGTGCAATTTGTAATCTTATTTTGTTATTTGTTATAAAGTTAGAGATTTAAACTAGAAGAAACAAGTTCTTATTGTAAATTTTTAACATAAAATTGAGTGGGATATCTGTTAGAATAATGATGATGATATTGGGTCAACAACTTTTTCGAGTTCAATTCTTGCGATCCCAAATGAATTTGATTAAAATGATCTTACTTAAAACCCATTTATTAATATAAATGTACAAAAAAATATATTTTACGTTAACCCTAAACTTTGTTTCTAAATGCGCCATTGTATGTATATTAAATGAATGTTGTATGTATATTAAATGAATGTATGAGTATGTGATCAACATCATCAAATTTGCTCCTAATGCGCATGTAGTAAGCAGCTTAGTTACAACCAATGGTGTTATCACTTAAGGTTTTCTAGTAATGACCGTGAACTTTTGAAAATTAAGTCTACAAAGCAGTTATACTCTTCATATTTATGAAGAGTTGTAACATTTTACTATATGTGTTCCTCACATATATAAAGGAATCATCTAGCCTTGTTTTAATCACATGAATTAACAATTAGTTTTTCATTATTTTTGAACCTTGTTTTTTTTGGCTTTTCCAATTATTAATTTGGTGTACCCACGAAATACTTTTATGAATGTGATTAGGGCCGCAAACAAACCGAACGAACACAAACAAGGCCTTGATCATGTTCGTTCATTAAGATATAAACTTGTTTATGGAAATCTATGGAACACGATTTATTGTTTGTGTTCATTCATTAAAAATAAACATGTTCATAAACTGTTCACGAACACTTATCGAACGCAAACAAACCCATATAGATTTTTATGAACATGATGAACACAAAAATATTCGTGAATACAAACGAGTACAAATGATCATATATTTATTTTAGAATAAAATTTACATTTTATCACAAACATCACACAAAATCCACCAAAAATAAATAAGTAGTTAACATAAATATAAAAAATAATTGATGTAATTGTTATAATAAAAACTAACACAAAAATTAATAACATAAAAGAACATATTAACAAAAATAAATGAACGCATAATCAAACGTTCACGAACAAATATTCACGAACATAAACAAACACATATCGAACGTTCACGAACATTAATGAACGAACGTGGCTTGTTTTCATGTTTGTTGGTTTAATTAAACGAACAAATTTTTTGTTCGTGTTCGTTCACTTACTAAACGAATTGTAAGACCCCGTTCCCGGGATGCTTACAGCTGGTCAATCATTGCACATAAAACATATATTTTCATTAAATTAAAGAAAAACATTGCAACGGAATCATCAAAATATACATCTCATATCATTATAAAAACTTTTGCAAAACAATACATCGTTATCAAGTTACAAAATACATGTTGCATTACATCACAAAAGCATTATAAAAATAGATGTCATCCAAAAGAGCTAAGTAGCCGCCCCGTGCCATACTCAACAACATTACCTGCCAACTGTAAACATATAAAAGTCAGTGTTGCTGAGTGAGTTCTAGTTTTATAATAAAACATACTTTAATTTCATTAAAACCGTTCTTTACTTTTGCATGTGATCACACATCATAAGTACACATAGATAATATCATTATTATCTTCATCATTCATTCATTAACTTTCTTTCATTTATCGTACGTCATTACCGTTCACTTTCATTACTTTCATTCTCATTCATTCATACCTTCTAACTTTTGTTCATACGTTCATCATTATATCTTTTCATTACATAAAAAACCATGAACTTCTACCGTCATGCATAAAGCTAGTATTGGGCCGAAGTATATCATAGACCTTTCGTCATGGCGCACAACAGCCTGGCCACAGTACCTAGGGTAAGTTCAGGTGTACCATTGTCATATGCTATACCCACTGTCATGCATAAAGCGGATATTGGGCCGAAGTCTATCATAGACCTTCCGTCATGGCGCACAGCAACATGGCCACAGTATATTGGGTAAGCGACAAAGGTTCTATACAAATGGTCAATCACAAAGAAAGACCCCGATGTGCATCCTTCTGGGGTAGCTAACCCACACACCATTGGACTAACACCCTACATTGGGGCGTGTTCTGACATACATGGCTTGCAAGACTTACATTACTTTCCATCGTTCATTAACGCATGCATTCATTCATCATGTTCCTCTTTTCATTATGTTCCACTTTGCATTACATAATACTTTCATTTCATTCATTTACATACGAAGTAAAACCACGGAAAGACAATCATACAAAGCAAGGAACAACAACATAAACATACAGCATCACCATACATGACACCATCATACATACATAACCTACATCATCATACATCATCATCATGCATAAACATACAACATCATACATCATCGTACATGCCCATCATAATACCTATGACCTCAAAAGTCAATTTACATGAACCCTCGGGAACCTCCCAAGTCAAAGCCTACCTCTACGCATCACCCGAAAAGTTAGAAAGTTAAACTATGCTCTTTCGGGCGTACAAGCCCTACTTGGGCGTATGGGCACCCTTCAGTCGCATGGCCTCCCAGGCGACTGAACACTAGGCGAATAAACACTAGGCGAATGGACCCTATGCTAATGGACCTATGCGGATGGTCACTATGGGCGAATGAACCCAATGTGGATGAGTACCTAGGTGTATTGGACCTCAGTCACATGACCCCATGCGAATGAACCTTAGTCGCACGACTCACAAGCGTATGGTCCCCAGTCGCACGAATCACATGCGAATGAACCTCAGTCGCATGCCATTCGGTCGCATAGCCCTAGCTGATGCAGAATGCAGTTCATCCTGAACCTAATCTGCACTTTTCGGCCTCCAAACCTTCTCAAACCTATTCGAAGCTCAAATCAACCATCCTAAACCTTGGTAACACATATCACAACACCATTCAAGCACACACAAGCTCGAAAACAAACCCCACTCGCATCACACACAAACACATACATACGGGTTCAACACAAACATTCCAAAAATAGGTTTCACTATGTGCTCCAGCCCCAAATCAGTTGAAAATATGCAAAAGAGGAGTCCTAGAACTCACACAAACAACCCCGTCGAGTAGAGCTTTAATCCAAACCTCTACACCTCAACTTTCACCCTCGAAACCAAGAAAACCGAAGGTTGAACCCTCTTTTCTCCCCCTTTCTCTCTTTGGCTGATTTCACAAGTGTGGGGGAGGGTGTGGGCTGCCTTCCCCCTCTTATACCCCTACTCATTCAAGGTTTTTCCCATTTTGAAAAGTTTGGTCCCTCGACTTTGAACTTTATTTCTTTCTTTCTTTTGTCAGCTTCAAAGAAAATAACCTGGTGTTACAAGTCCACCCCCCTTAAATAGGTTTCATCCCCAAAACCTGTTATTCCTTGAACAGACGTGGGTAATGTTGTCTCATCTCTGCTTCAGTCTCCCACATAGACTCGGATCCCTTCCTATGCTTCCATTGTACGCGCACAAGAGGAACCACTTTATTCCTCAGTCTCTTCTCTTTTCGATCAATGATCGCCATTGGTTGCTCCATATAATTAAGCCGTTCATCTACCTTGATATCCTCCAGTGGTACAACCATATCTTCGTCTGCTAGACACTTTCTCAGATGAGATACATGGAATGTCGGGTGAATTCCACTTAACTCATCTGGTAACTCCAATCTATAGGTCGCCTCTCCTACTCTAGCAATGATTCGGAAAGGCCCTCTGTATCTCGGGCTCAACTTACCCCGCTTTCTGAACCGAATGATACCCTTCCAAGGTGAGACTTTCAACATAACCCTGTCACCCACCTGGAACTCAATCGGTCTACATCGTTATTAGCATACGACTTCAGTCTATCTTTGGCTGCCTTTATGAAGGCCTTGATCCTTTCAACCTTCTTAGTCATAGCCTCGATCACCTCGATGCTCCCTACTTCTTTTTGACCAATATCACCCCAACACACGGGTGTTTGGCATCTCCTACCGTATAGCATCTCATAAGGGGGCATACCAATACTGGCATGATAGCTATTGTTATATAAGAACTCAGTTAACGGTAAGTGATCATCCCAACTTCCTCTGAAATCAATGACGCATGCCCAAAGCATATCTTCCAGCGTCTGAATCGTCCTCTCCGACTGACCATCCGTTTGGGGATGATAAGCCTTACTAATATGTAACCTCATCCCCATCGCGTCGTGGAATTTCTTCCAAAATTTAGATGTAAACCGAGTGTCACGATCAGACACAATAGACACCGACACACCATAACAAGTTAGAATTTCCTTGATGAATAGATCCGCCAACCTCTCGGATGTATATGTCTCGCGGATCGGTAGGAAGTGAGCACTCTTCGTCAAACGGTCAACAATCACCCATATGGCATCATACCCTTTCGGGGTACGCGGTAGCTTCGTAATGAAATCCATGGTGATGTGCTCCCACTTCCACTCCGGTATATCCAAAGGTTGGATCTTCCCATATGGGTTTTTGTAACACCTGGTTATTTAAAAAGACAAGAAATGAAGAACAAAAAGAAAGAAAAGCAATAAAGTCCAAGTGGAGGGACCAAAAGTGTCCAAAAGGACAAATTTTTGGAAAAGTTGGTGTAAAGGTGGGCATGGCCGCCCACCCTCATTTCACATCACCATTTCTTCGGTTTAGAGAAAGAGAGTAGAGAAACTCTCGGCTGAAGAAGAAGAAGAAGAAGAAGAGAAGCAAATTCAAGGTAAGAACTCAAGGTTTTTATGTGTTTATGACGGATTTTATCCCGGTTGCATGCTTAGGTGCTTACATGCTCGTGTATGTGCTCGGGTGTGTGTGTTGGGTGTTGTTTTTAGGTGTTTGAACTCATTCCAAGCTGGTTAGAAAGGAAGAAGCACCCAAGTTGCATCAGGTGAGTTCTAGACCTCGGTTTTTACTTGTTTTAAACATCTTTGGGGCTGAAAATGTATTAAACTGATTTTTACAAGGTTATGTATGTTTACCCGTATGTATTATGCATGTTGGATGTTAATTCTTGAATTCTTTTAGGTTATTCATGTTTAGAATAGCCATATTAAGCTTAGAACAGATGAGTTTGATAATTGGGGTTGAAAACATCCTAGAAACATGTTTTACAGAAAGCTCATGTGCCTAAGATTACCTTAGAAATGTTTAAGTATGACCCATACGCCTGAACAGTGGTCCATGCGCCTAGAAAAGTTAGACAGACAACTAAGTGTAGGGCCATGCGCCCCAATAGTGCCCATGCGCCCAAGTGGCTCATGCGCCTAAGTGTTCATATGCCTGAATAGTACCCATGCGCCTAGAATTGGGCTGGAATTGACTAAGTGTCCAGAAGTCCAGGATTCCCCATGCGCCTGCATAGTGCCCATGCGCCTGAAAGTTTCCCATGCGCCTGAAAGTTTCCCATGCGCCTAAGTGTTCCCCATGCGCCTGCATAGTGCCCATGCGCCTAAGGACTTAGAATATCTTTTTGATTTTTGGGGAAAAAGTGTAATGTAGGCTTTGACTTGGGAGATTCCCGGGGGGCTATGTAAGTTGACTTTTGGGGCCATAGATGGTATGATGGGCATGTTATGTTATGTGATTGATGATGATGATGATGATGATGTTGCATGGTTATACATGATGTATGTTATGTGTGTATGATGCCCTGCTTGATGATGTATGAATGATATGTTTATGTTCCTTATGATGATGTATGTTTATATTTCCTATGACTTTACGTGTGATGTTAATGAATAAATGAAGTATTATGTAACGTAAAGTGAAGGATAAAGGAAAGAGAAACATGAAGCAAGAATGCATGCACTAATGAGTAATGAAAGTAGAGATAGTCTTGTAAGCATGGCATGTACATCGGGGTCTTTCTTGTGATTGACCATTTGCATTGAACTATTGCTGCATACCTTAGGTACTGTGACCACGAGGTGCGATGCACCGTTATAGAAGGTCTATGAAAGGCCTAGGTCCAGAACTATGAACAGAAAGGTATTGCATATGGCAATGGTAAACCTACATTCATACCTTAGGTACTGTGACCACGAGGTACGATGCACCATTATAGAAGGTCTATGAGAGGCCTAGGTCCAGAACCACGAACAGAATGGTATTGCATAGTAAACCTAAATCTTACCCTAGGTACTGTGACCATGAGGTGCGATGCACCGTTATAGAAGGTCTATGATAGGCCTAGGTCCGGTACCATGAACAGAAGGAAAGGGTTTATGGTTGTCTGAAAGAAATAGTATAGCATGAAAGATTAAAGAAGAGAATGATGATATTATCTGTATGTACGTATGACGAATGATCACGGATGAATGAAAAGTATAGTATGATTTTGGAAGGAAAGTAAAGAACAGTTTTACGAAAGAAAAGTATGTTTTATTTATAAAACTAGAACTCACTCAGCAACGCTGACTTTTATACATTTTCAGTTGGCAGGTAAACGTTGCTGGGGATGGCACGAGGCGGCTACTCAACTCTTTTGGATGACATTCTTTTGTTAATGTTTTTGCATTGTAATGCGAACAAATGATGTTTTGAAATGAACGCTTGTATTAACTTGCAAAAACATTTGTAATGATATGAAAAGTTATATTTTATTTATGTTTCCGCTGCAATGTTTTCGTAAGGCAAATGTAATTATAATGTTTTATGTGCAATGAATGACCAACTGTGAGGTCTCCGGGAATGGGGCCTTACAAGTTGGTATCAGAGCCAAAGTTTAAGTGAAATGGGTAAAATTTCAAAATAAACCTTAACTTAAACTGAGAATGGGACGGAAGGGAATGGGATGCCAATCTGAGTAGTTGCGTGCCATCAGGTATTTTCGTAATGTTAACCAGTTTATGTGCGCATGGTATGCGGTTATGTGTTGTATGTAGATTTAGATACTGATTAAGTCAGGATAGGAGATGCTTGGGGTATGAAGAGTAAAGTAAGTAGCTAATCAAAACTGGCCACTGTAATTAGGAACTTACTATACTTGACATAAACTAAGATATTACCTTGAATGACCGCGTTAGTGTTTGAATCTTATAGTGTGCTTTGAGTGGATGGCTGGCGGTAGATCTTCCAAAGCCTCTCGTGGTGGGGGTCACGGTGCTGCTCCACGACCCAAGAGAGGGAGATCCAGAGTCGAGAAAGTGATTCATGAAGAACCAGAGACCCCTCATCTGGAGAGAGGCGACGAGAGCGCCAATCTGAGAGCCTCAGTAAAGGAGGTTGTGGTGGAAGAGGTTCACCAGGTCATGCAGATGATTCTACCGTCTGTGGTGACCGAAGTGATCAAGGTAGTAAGGGATGGGGAAAGGAAGGAGAGGAACAGGTCCCCGGGGGGACGAGAACAACCAGAGCCGGAAACGGTTCTCTCTGATGATGAGGAGGAAGAAGAGGATCCTGCGCCGGAGGCGACTAGAGGCTTTAACTATGGGGCGTTTATGAGATGCAAGCTCCCTACTTTCAATGGAAACGACACTGCTGCAGCTGCTCACAAGTGGGTGAGGGAAATGGAGGTTGTCCTCGATATCAGCGAGTGCCGGGAAGACGAAAAGGTGAAGTTCGCTACCCACTCTTTTGTGGATTCGGCTTTGTGCTGGTGGGACAACATTGTCCAAGCCGAGGGTAGCAGGGCCATTGGGAGGATGAGATGGTCTGAGCTGAAAAAGTTGGTGATTGAAGAGTTTTGTCCTTATCGGGAAATGGACAAGGTCGAAAGGGAGTTCATGCAACTGGAGGCGGGAACTATGACGCACCAGCAGTACACCACGAAATTCAACAAGATGGCACGTCTGGTGCCGGATGAAGTGACACCTCTGTCTCAAAAAATCAAGAGGTACATTCAGGGTTTGCTAGCGGATATTCGCGGGCACGTGATCCCTGCCTGGCCGAGCACGTTTAGGTCGGCAGTAGATTTGGCAGGGAGACTGTATGATGAGAGGATGGTGGTGGTGAATGAAGGAGGAAAGAAGAGTGGTGGTGATCGTAACTGGCAGGGGAAAAGGTTTGGTCGTGGTAATGCTTTGACGGGTAACAAGAAGGCATGGGTGGACAACCACCGTGTGGTCGCATCGGGTGCGGGTATAAGGAGATGTGAAAGGTGTGGGAGAGAACATAGCGGGGAATGCAGGCTGGGGTTGAATGTATGCTTCAAATGTGGGAAGCCGGGGCATATAGCCAAGGACTGTCGTACGGTCCGGTGTTTTAACTGTGGCATGGAGGGCCACCAAGGATTGTAAGAAGCCCAGGGCTGAGAGTTTAGGAGCTAAGAAGGCTGGAGGAGAAGGATAGAAGGCAAGCACCCGAGCTTTCACGATGACTCAGGAGGAGGCTAGGACAGACCCCGACGTGGTGTCAGGTATGTTTCTAGTAAACCAAATTCTTGCATCTGTGTTGTTTGATTCTAGTGCTAGTAGGAGTTTCATTTCTGCTGTCTTTTGTGCTAAGTTTCCCAGTAAGAGTAGATGTATTGATGAGCCTTTCGAGGTAGAAACTACCATAGGTAAGTCTACAAAGATTTCTGAGGTGATAGAAGGTTGTGACATAGAACTAGATGGTCATAAGTTTCCTGTTAGACCATTCGTGATGACCTTAGGCGGTTTCCATGTAGTCCTAGGAATGGATTGGTTGGCGGACTACGAAGCGAATATTGTGTGTCGCAGGAAGATGATCCGATTGACAGCACCTGACGGGGATAAGGTGACGGTTTATGGCAATCGAGTCGCGACGATCCCGAAAGTGATTTTGATGGCGGTGGCGGGAAAGTGCATGAGGCATGGATGTAGTGCCTACTTGGCCTACGTAAAGGACATGGACATGCCAACACCACAACTATCTGATGTACCAGTTGCGTGTGACTTTCCGGACGTTTTCCGGAAGACTTACCCGGTGTGCCACCAGATGGCGAGATTGAGTTCCAAATTGATTTGATTCCTGGTGCTCAACGTGTTGCCAAAGCACCGTATCGGTTAGCTCCGACATAAATGAAAGAACTGATGGGGTAATTGCAGGAGCTGCTCGATAAGGGGTTCATTAGACCGAGTATCTCTCCCTGGGGTGCTCCGGTCCTGTTTGTGAAGAAGAAATACGGTAGTATGAGGATGTGCATTGACTACCGCGAGCTGAACAAGTTGATGGTGAAGAACCGATATCCCTTACCTAGAATAGATGATTTGTTTGACCAGCTTCAGGGTGCCAATTGGTTTTCAAGGATAGATCTTCGATCTGGTTACCATCAGTTGAAGGTGAAGGAGCAGGATATCCCTAAAACAACTTTTCGTACGCGCTACGGTCACTACGAGTTTCTTGTCATGTCTTTTGGTTTGACCAATGCGCCAGCTGCTTTTATGTACTTGATGAATTGAGTGTGTCGGCCAATGTTAGATAAATCAGTGATTGTGTTTATTAACGATATCCTGATTTATTCGAAGAGCGAGGAGGAGCATGCCGATCACATTCGAGAGGTGTTAGAGACGTTGAGAAGGGAGAAATTGTATGCCAAATTCTCCAATTGCGCATTCTGGTTACGCGAAGTTCAGTTCTTGGGTCATGTGGTGAATCCCGATGGGATTATGGTGGACCCGGCTAAGGTGGAGGCAGTGATGCAATAGAAGTCTCCAAAGACGCTATCCGAGATTCGTATTTTCTTGGGTTTGGTGGGCTACTACAGAAGATTCATCCAAGACTTTTCCAAGATTGCTTCTCCACTGACCAAGTTGACCCGAATGGATGTAAAGTTTATATGGGGTCAAGCTCAAGAATAGACGTTCGAGGACTTAAAGGTGAGGTTGACTCAGGATCCTGTCTTGTCGTTACCCGATGGAAGCGAAGATTCGGTGGTGTATTCAGATGCTTCTTACTCGGGGTTGGGGTGTGTGTTAATGCAAAGAGGAAAAGTTATAGCCTATGCATCTCGACAACTGAAGGTTCATAAAGTCAACTACCCTACTCATGACTTAGAACTAGCGGCCGTGGTCTTTGCACTAAAGATTTGGAGGCACTATCTGTATGGAACGAAGTGCACTATCTTCACTGACCACAAGAGCTTAAAGTATTTCTTTGAGAAGAAGGACCTACATATGAGACAGAGATGATGGTTGGAGCTCATAAAGGATTATGATTATGAGATCCATTACCATCCGGGCAAAGCTAACGTGGTGGCAGACGCCCTTAGCCGAAAGGATAGGCCCGAACCAATTCAGGTGAAAGCTTATCAACTAATCATGAACTCTGAGGTGATGAAGCAAGTCAAGGAGTTTCAAGATGAGGCACTGACAGAAGATCATCTAAACTCTGAATGACTGAGAGGTCTGATTGGGGAATTGGGTGAAAACACACTTGGTGTTAAAACTCGATTTGGACGGGTGTGGATTCCTCATTTCGGGGATCTACGTGTGAGGATTTTGGATGAAGCTCACAAGACTCAATACTCCATCCATCTTGGTTCCACAAAGATGTATCATGATATGAAGAAAGATTATTGGTGGCCGGGTATGAAGCGGGACGTGGTGGAGTATGTGAGTAAGTGCCTTACTTGTTTGCAAGTGAAGGCGAACATCAGAAGCCGTATGGGAAGATCCAACCTTTGGATATACCGGAATGAAAGTGGGTACACATCACCAATGTTTTATTACAAAGCTACCACATACTCCGAGGGGGTACGATGCTATATGGGTGATTGTTGACCGTTTGACGAAGAGTGCTCACTTCCTACCGATCCGCGAGACATATTCACCCGAGAGGTTGGCTGACCTGTTCATCACGGAGATTGTAACTCGTCATGGTGTCCCGGTGTCCATTGTGTCTGATTGTGACACCCGGTTTACATCTAAATTCTGGAAGAAATTTCACGACGCTATGGGGACGAGGTTACATATTAGCACGGCTTATCATCCCCAAACTGATGGTCAGTCAGAAAGGACCATTCAGACATTAGAAGACATGCTTCGGGCACGTGTGATTGATTTTGGGGGAAGTTGGGATGACCACTTACCGTTAGCTGAATTCTCGTACAACAATAGTTATCATGCTAGCATTGGAATGCCACCATACGAGATGCTATACGGTAGGAGATGCAGAACACCCGTTTTTTGGGGTGATATTGGTCAAAAGGAATTGGGGAGCGTCGAGATAATCGAGGCTACAACTGAGAAGCTTGAGAAGATTAAAGCCTTCATGAAGGCAGCCAAAGATAGGCAGAAGTCGTATGCCGAAAAACGACGCAGACCGATCAAGATCCAGGTGGGTGACCGGGTTATGTTGAAGGTCTCACCTTGGAAGGGTATTATCCGATTTAGGAAACAAGGTAAGCTAAGCCCAAGGTACATAGGACCTTTCCAAATTATTGCTCAAGTAAGAGAGGTGGCCTATAGATTGGAGTTACCAGATGAGTTAAGTGGAATTCACCCGACATTCCATGTATCTCATTTGAGAAAATGCTTAGCTGATAAAGACATGATTGTTCCACTAGAGGATATCAAAGTAGACGAACGGCTCAATTACGTGGAGCAACCAGTGGCAATCATCGGTCGTAAAGAGAAAAGGCTGAGAAATAAAGTGGTTCCTCTTATGCGTGTACAATGGAAGCACAGGAAGGGATCCGAATCCACCTGGGAAACTGAGGAGGAGATGAGGCAGCACTATCCTCGTCTATTTGAGGAATAACAGGTTTCAGGGATGAAACCTATATAAGGGGGGTGGACTTGTAACACCCGGTTATTTAAAAAGACAAGAAATAAAGAACAAAAAGAAAGAAAAGCAATAAAGTCCAAGTGGAGGGACCAAAAGTGTCCAAAAGGACAAATTTTTGGAAAAGTTGGTGTAAAGGTGGGCATGGCCGCCCACCCTCATTTCAAATCACCATTTCTTCGGTTTAGAGAGAGAGAGAGAGAGTAGAGAAACTCTTGGCTGAAGAAGAAGAAGAGAAGCGAATTCAAGGTAAGAATTCAAGGTTTTTATGTGTTTATGATAGGTTTTATCCTGGTTGCATGCTTAGGTGCTTACATGCTTGTGTATGTGCTCAGGTGTGTGTGTTGGGTGTTTTTTTAGGTGTTTGAACTCATTGCAAGCGGGTTAGAAAGGAAGAAGCACCCAAGTTGCATCACGTGAGTTCTAGACCCTGGTTTCTACTTGTTTTAAACATCTTTGGGGCTAAAAATGTATTAAAATGATTTTTACAAGGTTATGTATGTTTACCCGTATGTATTATGCATGTTGGATGTTAATTCTTGAATGCTTTTAGGTTATTCATGTTTAGAATAGCCATATTAAGCTTAGAACAGATGATTTTGATGATTAGGGTTGAAAACATCCTAGAAACATCTTTTACAGAAAGCTCATATGCCTAAGATTACCTTAGAAATGTTTAAGTATGGCCCATGCGCCTAAACAGTGGTCCATGCGCCTAGAAAAGTTAGCCGGACGACTAAGTGTAGCGCCATGCGCCCCAATAGTGCCCATGCGCCTAAGTGGCTCATGCGCCTAAGTGTTCATACGCCTAAATAGTACCCATGCGCCTAGAATTAGGCTGGAATTGACTAAGTGTCCAGACGTCCAGGATTCCCCATGCGCCTAAGCACTCATGCGCCTGCATAGTGCCCATGCGCCTGCATAGTGCCCATGCGCCTGAAAGTTTCCCATGCGCCTAAGTGTTCCCCATGCGCTTGCATAGTGTCCATGCGCCTGCATAGTGCCCATACGCCTGCATAGTGCCCATGCGCCTAAGGACTTAGAATATTTTTCTGATTTTTGGGGAAAAAGTGTAATGTAGGCTTTGACTTGGGAGATTCCCAGGGGGCTATGTAAGTTGACTTTTGGGGCCATAGATGGTATGATGGGCATGTTATGTTATGTGATTGATGATGATGATGATGATGTTGCATGGTTATACATGATGTATGTTATGTTTGTATGATGCCCTGCTTGATGATGTATGAATGATATGTTTATGTTCCTTATGATGATGTATGTTTATCTTTCCCATGACTTTACGTGTGATGTTAATGAATAAATGAAGTATTATGTAACGTAAAGTGAATGATAAAGGAAAGAGAAACATGAAGCAAGAATGCATGCACTAATGAGTAATGAAAGTAGAGATAGTCTTGTAAGCATGGCATGTACATCAGGGTCTTTCTTTGTGATTGACCATTTGCATAGAACTATTGCTGCATACCTTAGGAATGTGACCACGAGGTGCGATGTACCGTTATAGAAGGTCTATGAAAGGCCTAGGTCCAGAACTACGAACAGAAAGGTATTGCATATGGCAATGGTAAACCTACATTCATACTTTAGGTACTGTGACCACGAGGTGCGATGCACCGTTATAGAAGGTCTATGAGAGGCCTAGGTCCAGAACCACGAACAGAAAGGTATTGCATAGTAAACCTAAATCTTACCCTAGGTACTGTGACCACGAGGTGCGATGCACCGTTATAGAAGGTCTATGATAGGCCTAGGTCCGGTACCATGAACAGAAGGAAGGGTTTATGGTTGTCTGAAAGAAATAGTATAGCATGAAAGATTAAAGAAGAGAATGATGATATTATCTGTATGTACGTATGACGAATGATCACGGATGAATGAAAAGTATAGTATGATTTTGGAAGGAAAGTAAAGAACAGTTTTACGAAAGAAAAGTATGTTTTATTTATAAAACTAGAACTCACTCAGCAACGCTGACTTTTATACATTTTCAGTTGGCAGGTAAACGTTGCTGGGGATGGCACGAGGCGGCTACTCAACTCTTTTGGATGACATTCTTTTGTTAATGTTTTTGCATTGTAATGCGAAGGAATGATGTTTTGAAATGAACACTTGTATTAACTTGCAAAAACATTTGTAATGATATGAAAAGTTATATTTTATTTATGTTTCCGTTGCAATGTTTTCGTAAGGCAAATGTAATTATAATGTTTTATGTGCAATGAATGACCAACTGTGAGGTCTCTGGGAATGGGGCCTTACAGTTTTGGTGCTCGGCCTTCACTTGTAAACAAGTAAGGCATATACTCACATACTCCACCACATCACGCTTCATACCCGGCCACCAATAGTCTTTCTTCATGTCTTGGTACATCTTTGTAGCACCGGGATGAATAGAGTATCGATTCTTATGAGCTCCATCCATAATCTTCATACGTAGATCCTCATAACGGGGAATCTGCATCCGCCCGAATCGGGTCTTAGCACCAAGTGTGCTTTCACCCAACTCCGCGACCAGACCTCTCATTCTTTCAGAGTTAAGATGATCTTCTTTCAATGCTTCATCTTGAACTCTTTGACTTGCTTCATCACGTCGGAGGTCATGATTAACTGGTAAGCTTTCACCCAAATCGGTTCGAGTCTCTCCTTCCGGCTAAGGGCATCCGCCACCACATCGGCTTTGCCCGGATGGTAATGGAACTCGCATCGTAGTCTTTTATGAGCTCCAACCATCTCTTCTGCCTCATGTTCAGGTCCTTCTGCTCGAAGAAGTACTTCAAGCTCTTGTGGTTAGTGAATATGTTGCACTTCGTCTCGTAAAGGTCGTGCCTCCAAATCTTTAACGCAAAGACCACGGCTGCTAGCTCCAAGTCATGAGTAGGATAATTGACCTCATGGACCTTCAACTTTCAGGATGCATAGGCTATAACCTTTCCTCTCCGCATTAACACACACCCCAACCCCTAGTAGGAAGCATCATAATAAATCACCAGATCTTCACTTCCATCGAGTAATGATAGAATAGGATCTTGAGTCAACCTCGCCTTCAATTCCTCGAATGCCTTCTCTTGAGCTTGACCCCATACAAACTTTACATCTTTCCGGGTCAACTTGGTTAGTGGAGAAGCGATCTTGGAGAAGTCTTGAATGAATCTTCTATAGTAGCCCGCCAAACCCAAGAAACTATGAATCTCGGATGGCGTCTTTGGAGACTTTGATTGCATCACTGCCTCCACCTTTGTCGGGTCCACCATAATCCTGTCAGGATTCACCACATGACCCAAGAATTGAACTTCGCGCAACCAAAATGCGCACTTCAAGAACTTGGTGTACAACTTCTCCTTCCTCAACGTCTCTAAAACCTCCTGAATATGACCGGCATGCTCTATCTCGCTTTTCGAATAAATCAGGATATCATCAATAAACACGATCACTGATTTATTCAACATCGGCTGACACACTCTATTCATCAGATCCATAAAAGCAGCTGGCGTATTGGTCAAACCAAAAGACATGACAAGAAACTCGTAATGTCCATAGCGCGTGCGAAAAGCTGTTTTAGGAACATCCTGCTCCTTCACTTTCAACTGATGGTAGCCCAATCGAAGATCTATCCTCGAGAACCAACTGGCACCTTGAAGCTAATCAAACAAATCATCAATTCTCGGTAAGGGGTATCGGTTCTTTATCGTCAACTTATTTAGCTCACGGTAGTCAATACACATCCTCATACTACCGTCTTTCTTCTTCACAAATAAAACCAGAGCACCCCAAGGAGAGATACTCAGCCTAATAAACCCCTTATCAAGTAGCTCTTGCAATTGCTCCATCAACTCTTTCATCTCAGTCGAAGACAACCGATACGGTGCCTTAGCAACAGGTTGGGCACCCGATATCAAATCAATCTGAAACTCGATCTCTCGGTCGGGTGGCACTCCTGATAAGTCTTCAGGAAACACATCTAGAAAGTCACACACAACCGATACATCAGATAGCTGTGGTGTTGGTGTTTCTACATCCTTCACATAAGCCAAGTAGGCACTACATCCATGCCTCATGCATTTTCCCGCCACCACCATTGAGATTACTTTCGGGATCGTCGTGACCCGATCCTTATAAACCGTCACCATACTCCCGTCAAGTGCTGTTAAATGAATCATCTTCTTGCGACACACAATGTTTGCCTCGTAATCTGCTAACCAATCCATCCCAAGAACCATATCAAAACCACCTAAGGTCATCACGAACGGTCTAATCGGAAACTTATGACCTTCCAATTCCACATCACATCCTTCTATCATCTCAGAAATCCTGGTAGACCTACCTATGGAAGTTTCTACATCAAAGGATGCATCAACACTCCTACTACTAACAAACAGTTTAGTACAGAATGCAGCAGAAATAAAACTTTTACAGGCACCAGAATCAAATAACACGGAGGCTAAAGTTTGGTTTACTAGAAACGTACCTGACATGACATCAGGGTCCGTTCTAGCTTCCTCCTACGTCATCGTAAACGCTCTGGGGCTCGCCCGCAGTCCTTCTCCTCCAGCCTTCTTCACCTCGGAACCCTCAACCCTCGACTTCTTATAGTCTCTACTCATGTGGCCCTCTGTGCCACAATTAAAACACTGGACCGTACGACAGTCCTTTGCTATGTGCCCCATCTTCCCACATGTGAAGCACAAGTTCAATCCTAGCCTACATTCTCCAATATGCTCCTTTCCACATCTACCACACTTCTTCGACCCTGCACTAGATGTGACCACGTGGCAGTCGTCTACCCGTGCCTTCTTGTTACTCGTCGGGGCACCACTTCGACAAACCTTTTCCCACTCCAATTCCGGTCACCGCCCTCTTTCTTGCTACCTTCAGCCACCACCACAGTCCTTTCATCATACAGTCTTCTCGCCAAGTCAATCGCCGACCTAAACGTGCTCGGCTGGGCGACAATCATGTGCCTGCGGATATCCGCTGGCAAGCCCTGAATGTATCTCTTGATCTTTTGTGACAAAGGCGTCACTTGGTCCAGCACCAGACATGCCATCTCATTGAACTTGGTGGTGTACTGCTGATGTGTCATCGTTCCTGCCCCCAACTGCAGGAACTCCCTATCAACCTTGTCCATCTCCCTATGAGGACAAAACTCCTTAATCACCAACTTCTTCAGCTCGGACCATCTCATCCTCCCAATAGCCCGACTACCCTCAGCTTGGACTATATTATCATACCAACACAGAGCCGAGTCCATAAAAGAGTGGGCAGCAAACTTCACTTTCTGATCCTCCCGGCATTCGCTGATGTTCAAAACAACTTCCATCTATCTCATCCACTGGTGAGCAGCAGCAACAGTGCCTTACCATCAAATAGGAGGCTTTCATCGTTGAAACGCCCCGTAGTTACAGCCTCGTGTCGCTTCCAGCCAGCCTCTTCTTCTTCGTCATCAGAGAGAACCGTCTCAATCTCGGGCTGTCTTCTTTCACCCATAGATCTACTTCTTTCCTTCCTTTCTCCTTCCCTCATAGCCTTGATAACTTCGGTCACCATAGACGGTAAGATTTTTTGCATGACCTGATGCACCTCTTCGAAAACAGCCTCCTTCACTGAGGCCCTTAAGTTTGCACTCTCATCACCGCCCTCCGGATGAGGGATTTATGGTTCTTCATGAACCACCTTTTCAACTCTGGGTCTTCCTCTCTTGAGTCATGGTTCAGCACCACGACCTCCACCACGTGAAGCTTTCGAAGATCTGCCACCAACCATCCACACACACTGAAAGATTCAAACACCAACACGGTCATTCAAGGCAACATCTTAGTTTATGTCAAGTATAGTAAGTCCCTAATTACAGTGGCTAGTTGTGATTAGCCACTTACTTTACTCTTCATATCCCAAGAATTACCTATTCTGACTACATCAATATCTAAATCTACATACAACACATAAACCACATAACATGCGCACGTAATACCGGTTATCATTAAGAAAATACCTGATGGCACGCAGCTAGTTAGACTGGCATCCCATCCTTCCCGTCCCATTTTTAGTTTAAGTTTAGGTTTATTTTGAAAATTTACCCGTTTCACTTAAACTTTGCTCTGATACCAACTTGTAAGACCCCGTTTCCGGTACACTTACACCTGGTCAGTCATTGCACATAAGACATATTTTCATTAAATTAAAGAAAAACATTACAGCGGAATCATCAAAATAGACATCTCATTTCATTATAAAAGCTTTTGCAAAACAATATATCATTATAAAGTTACAAAATACATGTTGCATTACATCACAAAAGCATTATAAAAATGGATGCCATCAAAAAGAGCGGAGTAGCCGCCCCATGCCATCCTCAGCAACATCACCAGCCAACTGGAAACACATAAAAGTCTGCGTTGCTGAGTGAGTTCTAGTTTTATAATAAAACATACTTTACTTTTATTAAAACCATTCTTTACTTTTGCATGTGATCACACATCATACATACACATAGATAATATCATTATTATCTTCATCATTAATTCATTAACTTTCTTTCATTCATCGTACGTCATTACCGTTCACTTTCATTACTTTCATTCTCATTCATTCATACTTTCTTACTTTCGTTCATACGTTCATACGTTCATCATTACATCTTTTCATTCCATCAAAAACCATGAACTTTACTCTACCATCATGCATAAAGCTGGTACTAGGCCGAAGTCTATCATAGACCTTTCATCATGACGCACAACATCCTGGCCACAGTACCTAGGGTAAGTTCAGGTGTACCATTGTCATGTGCTATACCCACCGTCATGTATAAAGCGGATACTGGGCCGAAGTCTATCATAGACTTTCCGTCATGGCGCACAACAGCCTGGCCACAGTATCTAGGGTAAGCGACAAAGGTTCTATACAAATGGTCAATCACAAAGAAAGACCCCGATGTGCATCCTTCTGGGGTAGCTAATCCCCACACCGTTGGACTAACACCCTACATTGGGGCGTGTTTCGACATACACGGCTTGCAAGACTTACATTACTTTCCATCACTCATTAATGCATGTATTCATTCATCATGTTCCTCTTTTTATTATCTTCCACTTCATGTTACATAATACTTTCATTTCATTCATTTACATACGAAGTAAAGCCACGGAAAGACAATCATACAAAGCAAGGAACAACAACATAAACATACAACATCACCATACATGGCACCATCATACATACATAACCTAGATCATCATACATCATCATCATGCATAAACATACAACATCATACATCATCATCATGCACAAACATACAACATCATACATCATCGTACATGCCCATCATAACACCTATGACCTCAAAAGTCTACTTACATGAACCCTCGGGAACCTCCCAAGTCAAAGCCTACCTCTACGCATCACCCTGAAAGTCAGAAAGTTAAACTATGCTCTTTTGGGCACACAAACCCTACTTGGGCGTATGGGCACCCTTCAGTCGCATGGCTTCCTAGGCGACTGAACACTAGGCGAATGAAGATCAGGTGAATGGACCTATGCGAATGGTCACTATAGGCGAATGAACCCAATGCGGATGAGTACCTAGGCGTATGGACCTCAGTCGCATGACCCCCATGCGAATGAACCTTAGTCGCACGACTCATAAGCGTATGGACCCCAGTTGCATGACTCGCATGCGAATGAACCTCAGTCGCATGCCATTCGGTCGCATAGCCCTAGCTGATGCAGAATGCAGTTCATCCCGAACCTAATTTGCACTTTTCGGCCTCCAAACCCTCTCAAACCTGTTCTAAGCTCAAATCAATCATCCTAAACCTTGGGAACACATACCACAATACCATTCAAGCACACACAAGCCTGAAAACAAACCCCACTCGCATCACACACAAACACATACACACTGGTTCAACACACACATTCCAAAAACGGGTTTCACTATGTGCTCCAGCCTCAAATCAATTGAAAATATGCAAACGAGGAGTCCTAGAACTCATACAAACAACCCCGACGAGTAGAGCTTCAATCCAACCCGCTACATCTCAACTTTCACGCTCGAAACCAAGAAAACTAAAGCTTGAACCCTCTTTTCTCCCCTTTCTCTCTTTGGTTGATCTAGAAACGTATCCAAATAATATATTATAAAAATACAACAATGTCCACGATAAGTTTGTGTAGTTTGGGAGAAAATAAATCAATATATTTGTTATGTCACTTTTTTTGTTTCAAGCAAACTAATAACATGATATGTACGATCAGAACAAATGAAAGGTGAAGAAAAAGCAATGTTGGTGGGGGTTTTGGGTTATGATAGTGTCTTTGAAGGTAAGCCCCCATGCAGAAGAATTACAATTAAGCGCAAATCCCTTTGAATTCATCGCAATGTTGACATAGAGTGTCCTAATGCGGACAACCACATAATGAAAAATGCTAGACATGGAGGTGATGTGGATTATCAAGTAAATTCAGAAGAATGAACTCATTTTATTTGTATTAAACATCATCAAAAGAAACATTGGTGTAGTTAAACTAACATGTACTTGATTTAAATCAGGTCACAAACATTTCTCGATCACGTTTTTTAATTCATAGGCAGACTAAGTAATCAAATTTTTTGTTCACCACTTATGGATATATTATTTGTCTTGTTAAAAGGTTTTCACCCACTTTATTAAATAGATTTTTTTTGTTTTTATTTATCTTGATATTCTGTTTTATATATATACACTTAATTTCACATATGTTTTATTTCTATATTTCAATTTTTAAACATAATATTTATAAAATTTTCTGTTTTATATATATACACTTAATTTCACATATGTTTTATTTTATATTTCAATTTTTAAACATAATATTTATAAAATTTTAATATAAGACTGTAACGTATTTTACTTTTTCAGTTGGATATAATGTACGAGTTTGATTAGTTGATGTTACCAACTAAGCTATGACTCGTAAGAGTTACACATTGAGTAACAAAGGTCAAACCCCAATTAATTAAACTAATTGTCATCTACGAACAATATAGGGTTTTTAATAATTCATAAAAGTTTTAAATTGTTTAATTAAAACATCTAAGCATTAAAATATTACGTGGGCTAGTATTAATCTAACCCAGCCCGAGGCCCGCTAGTAGGTTAGTGTTAATTAACTAGTTAATTAGGTATTCAAACCTAATTAACTAATATATATATATTAGAGAGAGAGAGAAAGAGAGAGAGAATCATTTCAGGACTCTTCTTCTCTTAAAAACTAAAAGAACTCATCACAATCTTTAGATCATTTAATCAACGGTTAAAAAACAATAATAGCATAATCGTAATTAAATTAATTGTTAGAGATCATTTAATAAAGAAACAAAGGGTATTTTTGTCGGATCCAATAATTAAATGTGTAACCACCATATTTCATTTACATATTAACTCCATAATTTAAGAAATTGATTTTTACAATTTTCTCACAAACAAATCATCTTGCAAGAAAAGATGATCGGAGAGACTCTAGAAAACTAAAATGGTCGATTACATGGGTTGGGACTGCACTTGACCGAGTGTTGGGTTTTTTTTCGATGCTGCTGGCGACAAAATTTTGATTATATATTTTGCTTGGTCAAATTTTGGAAGACGGTCAAAAGTTACAGCATCTTCAATTTGAAATTCACGTAAGTTTGTAATCCATTATCCAATTAATTATGATAGATAAATCAAGTTTGATACTTGTTATGCCAGCATGGTAAATTCAATTAAGATTATTCTTTTAATAACTTGAATTTATTTTGACCAGTGGTCGTAAATTTCAAAGAAATTTGAGTAAAAAGCTATTTTTGAAGACAATGCGATTTAAAAAATTGAATATTGAAAATAAGCTATTTAAAAGTGACATGAAGGTTTTGGTTTACTTAATATGTAACTATATACATGTGTTTTTCTTAATTGATTATGTTTTATATATATTATATATATGTAACTTTTGATTTGCTATTGGTTTACGTGATATTATAGGTTTGTAGTTTTAGTGGTGTTGCTTTCTTTAATAAAAGATGTAAGCGAAAAAAAAACATTTCAATGCATGAATGTAAAAGATCCGCGTATATGTAAATAGTCAATTTACGTATATGTAAAACATCAATTCTATACTTGTAAGAAATGACAACTTAAGAAATTTATTTAAGTATGCATATGTATATATAAATAGATGATATGTTTGAGGATTTACTATATCTAAATAGCTTGTGATCTAAAAATAAATGATTAGTATGAAATTTACTTATTTGTAAATAATTATAGTTTAAAAATATTTGATTAATATGAATATTTCCAAATATGCAAATTTATATTAGTTTCTATAAAGTTTGTTTAAATGTATGTATTGTTCTTATAAATACCTACAAAAAGTTAACATTTAAGTTTAAGATCTTTTTTATGTTTAATATTTATAGTGACATTTGTTTAATGTATGGTAAAAGCATAACGGTTAAACAAGAGATAGAAAACCGTTCAACAACATCAAAACAACAACAATAATAAAAAAGATTAGATAGGAGAAAGAATATATAAAAAATAATTATTTAATTGGAGAGAGAATATTTAATATTTTTACCTTTATACTCTTTTTATTTAATATCAAAAAGTTTAAAATTGAAACATAATGAATGATCAAGATTGGTTCTGCGAGTTCTGAAAATAAAAGAAGTCTTGAAAATAACCTAACCCTATATATATATATATAATATATATATATATATATATATATATATATATATATATATATATATATATATATATATATATATATATATACTAGTATCGGACCCGCACGATGCGGCGACAATAACGACAAACTTTGATGTGGTACCCTTAGTTTATCAATCCCTTATTGATGTATTGTATGTTTAATAGTATTTTTATTCGTAGCATCGGTGTAGTTTATCACAAGCCTTATAAATATGAATTACTTAAAAACACAAATAAAAATGCAAGGCAAACATATAAATTTAATAATAAAAATTCAATGACATGAGTAAATGATTATCAATGTTTGAAACGAATCAAAGGGTTTTCAATGTTTGAAGTGAATCAATGGGTTTCCAATGTTTGTTGAAGTTGCTTTGAAGGCTTATATCAAGAAGAAAGATTTGAATGCAACTTTTAGAGAGAGTAGGTTAAAGGGTGTTAAGTTGTGTTAGCATTAAGAGTTAAAAAAACTCATGAATTTAGAAGTTTTTTAGAAAATAACCTTTCCCCTTTAGTAATTTAGACTGCGCTTTGCAGCGGTTTTTTTCTTGCTTAGCAAAATTGATAGTGTTCTCTTTATTGGCAAAATTAGTAGTGATCTCAGATGTTGTAATTACAAAATAATACGAACAAAATGACAAAATTGAAAGGAAAATGCAAGTGTGGCTACAATGGGTAAATGAAGTTTGAGTTCCTAAGTCATCAATTTATATTAAAATGTTTTTCACGAACATCACAGCCATGCCATAACCATATAGCCATACTATAACCAATAGTATACATTTGCAAATACAAAAGATAAACTTGTTAAATATTTATTCATAACCCATTACATAACCAAAAGAGAACCAATTGTAGTATGTAGAGTGTAGACTCCATGTAACCTGCTTGTTTCACCAAATATAATTAATATCCTGGTCAACAACTATTATGTTTCATAAGTATATGGATTCATTAACTGTAATTGCATTCATAAAGTTTTTTTTATGTGTACAACTGGATTTTTTGTTTTCATGTACAGGTTCCATAATTGTTGCATGTAAATAATCTCATAATGTTAAATACAAATCAAAATTTTCATGTTTTTTATTGTTCTCCCCGAAGCAAATATGTAATCACAAACAAATTGTTAATATAACACTCTGATCAAATTTGCATAGTATTTTGATACCTTATACCATCTCACTTCAAACTAATCACATACATTTGATTGATACACAACTTAGTTAATGGATTAAATTCAACCAAATATTTGAAACTCCAAACTCTCATTGTAATCTTCATTCTTTAATAATACATATACAACAATACAATGTACAATGATATAAGTTTTATCTAAAGATGAAAGTAAATTGCATACAAATGGCCAATGGATTTTCAGTTTAAAGTTGACAATTGCATAAATGAAATGCTAAATAAAAGTAATATTCCTTGTCTATAATTTCTAAAATCACTATGTACTTTCTAAATGCATATCACATAATAAAGCATATAGCTTTCCGTGCTAATTCTATCGTCCATACTCTTTGCACATATATGACAATTTCGACATTCTTACTTATGAATATAGATACATATGTACCTAGTTTATGAGTTTAATGTAAAAGTCTTTCATGTCTTACATATATGTAAATAGATGGTTGAATGAAATACAATGTGTGATTGTGCTTATAATGTTTATTATTTCATTGATTAATAGGTTAACGCTTATTGAGCTAACTATATAGGTTTGTGGTTGTTTGAATAGATCTAAGTCTAATAATGATTATGAAACATATTCAAACTTAATCATATGAAGTTCTCATGCGAATAGCCCATGCTAATGGACCATACGCATGAACAACTTCATGCTAATGAACACGTCGCACGACTGAACCAGGAGACTGGATCAGTCACATGATTGTAACATGAGATTGGCTCAGTCGCACGACTGAACACTTAGTCATGCGAATGGATCAACCGCATGACTCAATCCCACGACTGAACCATACTAATGGTTCAGTCGCCCGAATAAGAAACCCTAACATATAAATACCACTTAAATCGTGAAAAAACAAAACACTTCGAATACCTACGTACTAATTCGTATCCTAGCCGTCCAGAGACATCTAAGAACCTGTTCCAAGTTCATAGATCATGCTAGATCGATTACCAATCGTACTTAACGTTTAGATTCAATCTACAATTGTTTCTACGTGCGTTCTCACTGATTGGATCGCCAATCAAATAGGATTCCGCACTATTTGACTTGGTATACACGTATATCAGTTAGTATTTCGTTCAATACACGATCTTAACAAGTGGTATCAGAGCTTTGGCTCTTGATTTACGTGTGAGTCAATCGTTTTTGATACAAAAATTGTATTTTTTTCACTAAAAACACAATCTTTTTATGTAAAACGGTGTCTTAGACGTTTCTAGTTCGTAAAGTTAACTTTTTTCCGGCATACGGCAATTAGGGTTAGTGAAAATTCGAGTTTTTACGTCCAAAATACCTTAAACCTACGAATTTTCAAGTTTTAGCAGCTTTAGTCGCACGATTGACTCAATCGCACGACTGAATTCATACGCATCCCTCATACGCACGATTGGACTTATTCGTACCTCCATTCGTACGACTGAACTATCTAGTCGCATCGTTCATTCGCACCTGTCCATGCGCACGATTGATTCATCCGCATTGGTTCATTCGCACGTTTGAGCCATCCACATTGTTCAATCGCATGATTAGCCCAATCGCACACCTCCATTCGCACGAGTAAAGCAGTTTGTTCCAAATTTTAAAGTTTATAGCAATGGAAGACCAGTATTCAGCGTTCATTGCAGGTAGGGATTCAAGGATCCAGAATCTATTGCTTCTGGAAAACGAAATGGGGAATCACAACAAATCCCCTAAGCTAATTACATTAGATGATTACCCTCAGTGGAAGAAAAGATTTGAGATCTACTTGAATGGCGTAGATCCCAATTTGTAGGAGTCGATAGAGACGGGGTACAACATGCCTGTAGGTGCAGATGGAGTCAAACTTACATTAGGAGGCATGACTAATGGACAAAAGGTTAAGTACAATGCTGAGAAGAAAGTCTATGCATTGCTTACTTAGTCAATTCCGAAGGACATTTTCCATCAATTTTCTGAGAACAAGCAAGCTAAAAAGCTATGGGATACATTGGAAAAGAGGTATGAGGGAAATGCATCGTTGAAAGCTCTGAAAGCTAAAGCGTTGAACAAGGAGTTTTACAACTTCTCGTCAATGGGAAAGGAGAGCTTAGACGATGTTATTGATCGTTTCGACCATCTCATGAGTGAGCTGCACACTCATGGAGTGACTACGTCTATGGAAGATAAAGTTTCAAACTTTGCAGATGGTTTGCCCGAGAAGTGGAGTTCATTTGTCTCCAACCTCAGACAAAATGATATGCTCGCGAAGTTAGACATCAACGACTTCATTCTGAAACTACGGGAAGAAGAGCTGAGGATGAAGTACAGGGCACAAAAGTCTACTTATGATCAGAACCCAGTCTTGTACAACTCAACTCCTCAAGCCAAAAAGTCTGGAGCTCCACTACAAACAGCTTTTGTGTCGAGTTCAGCTGGTCCATCTCAAGCCTCTTCTTCAGGATATGACACGTCAGGGTCGTCTGGTACCCAATACATTGCACCTGAAGAAAATGCTACAAAACTGAAGACCGAGAATCTCGGAATGTGACGGTTGAGGTAGCAAAGGAGCACATGGACCTCTTAGCCGCGGTAGTCCACTCCTATGATGGGCTAGTTACTGGGAAAATTGGTAACTGCCATCTGGCAGATGAGGACTATGAGCAGGTATATGAGATAGAGCTGGAACGGATGGACATTATGTGGGCCTTAGCAAGTGCTATCCGGAGAGCGAAGAAGTTTGTCAAGAAGACCGGACAAAATTTGATTGCCACTAAGGACACAACTTTTGGCTTTGACAAGACAAAAGTTACCTGCTTCAATTGTGGGGAAAAGGGGCACTTCAAACATGAATGCGTGAAGCCCAAAAAGATGGGAAATGGGAATCCATTCTCATCTTTCTCTCGTCAGGAGAAGCCCACTAACAGGCCTACTTCATCGAGCAAGGATCCTAAAGCCTTAACAGCTCATGATGATGAAGGACAAGATTGGAGCTTCCGGTTTGTGTGTCCGGGAGAATCTAACATTGCTAGTGTCGAGGACTTAGATGACGACTCAGCAAGTGAGGGTGATATTGCAGTTGAGCTCGCAATGTCAAACATTGAAGAATCTACAACAGTAGTTGATCACCTACCTGAAGAAGGGACAAGTACAACAAGTCCAGAATCACCAGAACCAGAGAAGTCAAACACTGCTTTCATGGCTGATTCAACCACTCCCTCTCAAGTAAGTTCTAATGCTTGTTTTGATTGTAATAAATTTAGGGAAAGCATTGATTTAAAATTTGCTAGGTTATTAGATTATAATGATAGCTTAGTAAAGGACTTACAACTGTGCACAGAAGCCAATAGAGTTCTAAAACAAAATGAGCATAGTTACAAAGAAAAGATAGACCTTTTGAACAAACAGCTTAGGAAAACCGAAGTAGTAGCCTTTAACCAAGCTAATGACATCAGGTTCTATCTAAACTCCCTTGAAGACACTAAGAAACAAAAGGCAATTTTGAAAGTAGAAGTTAATTCACTAAAACAAAAACTGTACACTTGGACACTCACATTGTCCAACACTTAGTGAAAGAACACAACAATGGGGAGGGTTTGGGATATAAAGTGGTTCCACCATCATATGAGACGTTGATAAATGCAGAAAGTAAACCATAAATAATAACCCAATCAAGGATCATGTGGTGTCCACTCCTCTTGTAAGTGATCCAGATTCCGAATGTAAACCGAATGAATCTATCACTAAACAAAAGGATACCACTTCAAAATCAAAAGGTAAAATGCCTTGTGTTAATCTGGACAAACAATTTGAAAATGTTAAAGTTAAGTCTGGGTCAACCAAGTCTAATTCTGAACCCAAAAAGACCAAACAAATTAACCACCCACGTGCTTCATGTCTAAGTCCAGAGAAACAAAAGGGTAAAGATGTTAAAATTATTCAAACAATTAATTTTGTTAAACTAGATAAAACATATAAGCAAGAAATGCCAAAACCTAGACAAACCAATGTCACACGGATGCCACATACTTCTCCACAGAAACAGGTAAATCGTCAAGTTGAAAGCAGATCTTGCTACAACTGTGGAAAGTATGGACACATAGTGTCTTATTGCCCTTATTATCAGAAACCAAAGAAAAAGATTGAACTTTATGACACGAAGGCAAGCTCTTCCAAAAGAAGCTCCATGACTCTACCAAAAAGAGTCAGTGAACCTAAAGTTCAACCTATCAGCCAGTCATCTGTTTATCACAAACAGGCCTTACGCAAATCTGGCTTATGGAAAGAAAAGTCTGTGTCTGGTAATTAGAACAATAAGACAGTTGATCTTCCCTCACCTTCTAATGGCCAATGGGTTGAATTTATGTTGTGTGATGCCTCTGGGTCACCCAAGCCAGTTAAGGCTTGGGTCCCTAACCTCAACTAATCATTTCCATTGTATGTGTAGGGTGTTCGCTATAGTGTTGAAACAAATACTTGGATCGTAGATAGTGGCGCATCTAGGAACATGACTGGAAACCAGACACTCCTATCAAACGTCAAACAAATCAAAGGGGGTCACATTTCTTTTGCTGGAAACAAAGGAGAGTACATTACAGCTCAAGGGGATATAGGGAACGAAAAAGTAAAGTTTGATAAGGTAAACTACGTTCAACAACTACAAAACAATTTACTTTCTGTGTACCAAATTTGTGACAAGGGTTTTAAAGTAGTTTTTGATAATAAGAAGTGCTATGCCCTGAAAAAGGACTATGTGATCCCGGGGAACCAAGTATTAATGTCTGCCTCAAGATATAATGACCTTTATGTCTTGGATCTATCAAAGACCTCCACAACTGATCATCAAGTACAATGCTTCCTGTCAAAAGCTACCGAGAAGGATTCAATCTCCTAGCATAGGAGAATAGGGCACATCAATCCACGGAAGATGAACCACTTGATCCAGAATGATCTCGTGCGAGGAGTCAATGTCAAGAACTTCCAACTCCCGGATTTTTGTGTTGCCTGCAAGAAAGGCAAACAGACAAAGAAGTCTCATAAGACAAAGAAAGTTAATTCTATAGAACTGCCTCTTGAGCTTCTTCACATGGATCTGTTTGGTCTAGTCAGTATAAGAAGCATCGCTGGCGACTTGTATTGCTATGAAGTTACAGATGACTATTCAAGATTCTTCTCGTGATGTTTCTGAAGTCAAAATCAAAACATTTGAGTCATTCAAAGAGTTAATAACTACATTGGAGTCTCTTTACAAGCTGAAGGTAAGACAAGTCTGCTCAGACAACGAAACCGTGTGACAACCCTAGATTAAGAAATCTTATACACTAAGTTCATTTATATAATTTGAGCCACACCTAGGTTAATATATATATCTTATTATATGCATAAACGTATGCATGCTTTCATTTTGTTTACATAAGTATATTGTTCACTTGTATATATATACAAGTATACGTATGCATGGTCGCATGCATACCTTTTTACGTGTGCATGAACCATCTTTGTTAAGAAACATATATACATGTATATTACCTATGTTTTACTCATGCATATGTCATCTCTTGTTAAAAATATATGTGTGTACATGTGTGTATTATGTATATACTATGTGTTGCACGTATGCATGGTTGCATGCATGTATAATTTACGTGAGCATGTATTCAAAAACAACCATTCTTTGATATTAAACCATATATGATTAAGATACATCCATAAACAACATCAAAACACAACCCAACCAAACACCATAAGTACAAGTTAACATCAAGAGAACTTAACATCAAAACAAAACTAAACACATCTCCTACACCTAAACCTTAAACCTAAGTACCATTTAAGATTGAGAACCGGTTCATTAACCCTTAAAACACCCGACTTAAGAGATGATTAACACCTCAAATCGGGTGGGACACCTCACCATCTATCAAACCGCCACCTAGCTCTTCAAACACCAAGCATATGTGTATGCATGCCACCTTGAGTGTCTAGTATCCTAGAGTAATGATGGGACTCTTAAATGGCAGCCGACTCCACCTCTTTATTACAAACTCTCGGTTGAAACTTGGACACAAACCACCGCCACATCCTCGGCTCCATCTAGACACACCCACAAAATCCGCCACCTTAATATCTAGTAAGCCACCTAAGAGCTCTATAACCACACATCATTACCCTAGACTTAGGAGTAATGATTATCTCCTCCATTACATAAGGAACTCTCGGTTTGGTGAAGTCCACCGCTAACTTTTCTCTCTAAAAACTCTCGGTCACCTCCCGAACACAACACACCACCACCCTCGTATACTTGGTTCTTGTAACAAGCATATCTCTCGGTTTCATAAGCAAGTAACAACCAAAGGTATCAATTTCCTAAGCTAAACTTGTATGTCAACATATAGATATATATGTATGACATATGTGTTTAACCAACACATATAATCAAAAGCATTATATGTGAACATGTTACAAGGAATTTTTACATCATAAAGGCATATAAAGATTGTGGGAACAAACATTGTTCCAAAATTTTTAAAGAAATACATAATCTGGAAATAAGCAATAAATATAAATAAATTCCATAAAATTCTAATAAATTCACCAAATGATCCTTTTGGAGTATTAAGGTCCCTGGAATTATTTCAGAATTTATTCCTTTGTTATGATTGAAATATGAATTTTTACATGTTCTGTAGTAGAAAAATCAGAATAAATACTTAAAAAGCATAATAAAATCTGAGAAAATCATGGATAAACTGATAAATCCAAAGCTACAGAATGTATAAATTTAATAATTTTTGGAGCTATATAGCTACTTTTGTGAAGAAATAGGATTATTGTAACAATTACAGAAACTAATCTGTTATGTATTAGACTTTGATAAATTTATAAGAAGTTCTAATTATTATGATGAACCTTCTGTAAAATTTTGGGAATTTTTGGACTACGGAAACTATTTTTGGCAATTTATGATGACTTTATAACAATTATAGAAAATAATCTGTTAATATCTTGGAAATAAGAAATTAACGTGATATTCCAGATTAATAAACCTATTTGTTATAAAAATTTCCAAATCTATTGAGGTACTGAAAATTTTGAAGAAAATAGTTAAGTTTTCTAAACTATGAAATTCTTTTGTTTATAGGTTATTACTTGGAGTAAAGGTGAGTTTCATGGCCCATTTTGTTTTTATCAAATTTTGGGAAAAGCATACTAATTTATGAATTGATGTATTATTACCGAAATTTATGTTACAACCATTAGTTCGGATGTGGAACCGTTAGATAACATTGGTAGCGCTACTTAGGAGATATCTCCTGCATTAACAGAATGAGTGTTATAATGCTATGTTATCTGATTTATGTGAATATGATATGACAGATATGGATAATCTGATTACTATGTAAGGTTTGGTTGTATGTATAATACATCAATATTATCTGTTTAATAAACCTGTGAAGCTCACCAACTTTGTGTTGACTATTTTTGGTATGCTTTTTCAGGAATTCATCATGAATAACAACCTAACATTCTCCTTTGATGTTTTTAATGGCTGGGGTGAAGTTGTAGGAAAAGTTTGTGTAAACCTAACTGTGAACCTGTATGACTTCAGTGTGTCGGTGGATGCTCATTTCCATCGTCTCTGAAGATGTAGTTGTTAAGACTTTATGATGTAATAGGATTATGTAATTTCAAATTTTGTCTATGATGATTTTATGTAATCCTAACTTTAATATTATGTTATGAAATATATATGTTTATGTGTTGTTTATTAATCAATATCTGACAATGTGTTCTGAACAATCAAGTCACTCCCTAAGTATCTCACGCTTCCGCCGGATGTGACAGGTTGGTATCAGAGCCATTGGTTATAGAGAATTAGGTACCATAAAAATACCTAGACTATAACCATAAGCTCATATATGTATAATTATGTGTATATATATGATTTTGTGTATTATGATTCCATGTATATTAAAGTATGTTTCATGCAGAAAACTTATAATATGTATAAAAATAGATAACTAACTATTGGGTTTGAATCATGAAAAGATTTGTGTTGCAGCCATGAGTACCAATAACAAATTTTGTGAGACTGACTTATCCGAATGCTCGGATTATAATAATCACGAAGGATTTACGTCTGAACCTAAACCTCAGCAAATTTTAGAATCTTTTTCAACCAAAGGAGAAGATAATCCCGAACCTAAATTTTATGTCCGTCGTGCACCTGTAATGGTAGGAGGATATACCATTAAAACTCCCAGGAAAGGTACGACCCGGAAACAAATTTAAGACCAAGCAATACGAAGGCAAGGAGATACAAGAACTAACTCCCTCGAAAACGAAGAAAGTAAAACTAAGAGACAAAGGGTGGATGAAGATCAAAACACAGTCACTCACCAACCCTTAAACAGCTCAAGAAAATTCAACAAGAAATCAGGAATATTCAGAAAGATGTTAAGGAATTGAAAACACCTACAGGAAACATCTTCTCAAGAATATGGAAATGGGTGCAGGGAAATTAGAAGCTAACTTTTGATGTGAAATCTTTAAATAAGAACTTAAATGAAAAATATCTTTTATGTTCAAAGCTATTACTTGTTTATATGTTAAGTAGGATGTTGTTAATAATCTAAAAATCTTATTATTAATTACTATAATTAATTATAGAAAAGCATGCCGCCAAGAAGGACACACAGCCCATAAGAAGAACGGCGCGAAGAGGACGACCTAGAACCAGACTTGGGGAAGAAACCCCTATAAACCCAAACACCAATGAAGATGAGAGGATCACACGGATAGTAGCACAACAATTAGAAGCTGCCATACCCACATTAGTAACTCAGCTCCAACAAAACCTAAATCTCGGAACAACAACACCAGGTAATGAGATACCCATGGATGATACCACGAGGGAACAACCAGAAGAGGAAGCTATAATAGAAAGAGGATGCTCCTACAAAGCTTTTATGTCCTGTAGACCACGAGAATTTGATGGTAAAGGCGGAGCGGTACAGGCTTTACGCTGGTTAGATGAAATGGAGTCAACTCTGGAAATCAGCAAATGTGCCAATAGCAACAGAACCTTGTTTGCTTCACACTCACTAAAGGGTGAAGCCCAATCCTGGTGGAAGTTGGAAATGACCATCAAAGGTAGGCACGTTATGAATAAATTAAGTTGGGAAGAATTCAGGAATTTGATTATAGATAAATACTGCCCTTATAATGAAATAGAAAAGTTAGAAACTGAGTTTCTAGCTTTAGAGATGAAAGGAGCAGCATATCGGAATATACCGACAGATATAATGAACTCTCGAGATTAGTACCACACCTAGTAACCCCAGAATCGAAAAGAATAGGAAGATATATTTGGGGACTAGTGCCACAAATAAGGGGATTAGTAAAATCAGCTAGGCCCAAAACTTTTCAAGATACTGTAAGTTTATCAGGAAGCTTAACAGATGAAATGATAAGAAATGGATCGTTAAATAACCCTAGATCCGGAGAAAAGAGAAAGTGGAATAATGATAACACAGGAGAAAGATTTAGAGGAACTCCTCAGAAACGAGTAGCTAGACAACCCCCTCGGAACTACCTAGGGATGACACGGGAAAAGAAACCCCAGACAGAAAACCAGCCATGGTGCAGCACTTGCCAAAGATACCATCAAGGCAATTGTGCAATGGTAATCTGTTACAACTGCAAGAAGAAGGGGCATATATCCCGAGACTGCAAAAACCCTGCAAATCCAAAACCAATCTGCTATCAATGTGGGAATGAAAATCATCGCCGAAACGAATGTCCGCAGCTGAAGGGAAGAGCACCAGTTAATCAGAACAACCCTCGGGGTAGAGCATTCATAATGCAGGCAGAAGAAGCGCGACATGAACCAGAAGTTGTCACGAGTACGTTCCCTATAAACAACCAGTATGCTACTGTGTTATTTGATACTGGAGCAACCCGTAGTTTTGTTTCAAATACATTTAGGCAACTACTTAATTTGACCACAGAAAAGTTAGATCAAAAATATATGATAGAGTTAGCAGATGGTAAGATAATCGAAGCTTGTGAAATCATTCCAAATTGTACAATGAATCTAGATGAAAACTATTTCAACATAAATTTGATTCCTATTGATTTAGGAGGATTTGACATTGTTGTAGGAATGGATTGGTTAAGTAAAAATCAAGCTGAGATAATATGTGGTAAGAAAATGATCAAAATTCCTTTGGTTAAAGAAAATAGATATTGTGTATATATGGTGAAAAACCTAGAGGTACCATAAAGATAATTTCTTGCAAGAATGCACAAAAATATCTAAGGAATAACTGTTTGGCTTATCTGACTCATATTGTTGATACTAAGATGGACAAAGCAAAACTGAAAGATGTTCCAGTTGTCAATGAATACTCAGATGTATTCCCTGATGATTACCTGGATTACCACCCCCACGTCAAGTAGAATTCAAAATTGAATTGATGCCAGGAACAACCCCTATTGCTAAGGCACCCTACCGTTTAGCACCTACTGAAATGAAGGAATTAATGAGCCAACTTCAGGAACTTTTGGATAAAGGATTTATACGACCTAGTGTGTCACCCTGGGGAGCACCAGTTTTATTTGTCAAGAAAAAGGATGGAACATTGGATGTGCATAGACTATAGGGAACTTAATAAAGTAACTATAAAGAATAGGTATCCTTTACCTAGAATAGACGATCTATTTGATCAATTACAAGGATCTAGTTACTTTTCAAAAATAGACTTAGATCAGGATATCATCAGCTAAGAATACAGGATGAAGATATACCAAAGACAGCATTCAGAACAAGGTATGGACATTATGAATTTCTAGTAATGCCATTTGGATTAACCAATGCTCCCGCCATATTTATGGATCTAATGAATAGGATCTGTAAACCCTATTTAGATAAGTTTGTCATAGTCTTTATAGACGACATTTTAATCTATTCTAGAATAGGGGAGATCATGAGCAACACCTAAGATTGACCTTGGAGTTGTTAAGAAAAGAAAAATTATATGCAAAATTCTCAAAGTGTGAGTTTTGGAAAAGAGAAGTACAATTCCTTGGACACATAGTCAATCAAGAGGGATACAGGTAGATCCAGCAAAAATAGAAGCTGTTAAGAATTGAGAAAATCCCAAGACACCACAACAGAAGTACGTCAATTTCTAGGATTAGCAGGATATTACAGAAGGTTTATAGAAAATTTTTCAAGGATAGCTCAACCCTGACTGAATTAACAAAAGGACAAGTCATATGTTGGGGAGAAAAACAAAAGAATGCATTTGAACTTTTGAAAAGTAAGCTGTGTAGTGCACCTATTTTGTCATTACCAGAAGGGACTGATGATTTTGTAGTATATTGTGATGCGTCTCGTCAAGGATTTGGATGTGTATTAATGCAACGAAGTAAAGTCATAGCATATGCCTCTAGACAACTTAGGGGAAGTGAGAAAAACTACACTACTCATGACTTAGAATTGGGAGCAGTGATCTTTGCACTTAAAATTTGGAGGCATTATCTATATGGGACAAAATGTACAATATACACAGATCACAAAAGTTTACAGCATATATTTGAGCAGAAAATGCTAAACATGAGACAAAGAAGATGGATAGAATTACTAAGTGATTATGAGTGTGAAATCAAATATCACCCCGGTAAGGCAAATGTAGTTGCAGATGCTTTAAGTAGAAAAGATAGGGCTAAACCGTTACGGGTACGAGCCATGAGAATGGAACTACAATCAGATCTACTAGGACAAATATGGGAAGCCCAACAGAAAAGTAAGGTAGAAATAAAAGGACAAGAAAAGAATTTACAGGCAGATACACATGGGATCTAAAATTTAAAGAAAGAATCTGGATACCTAATGATACCATACTTAGAAGGTTATATTGGAAGAAGCACATAAGTCAAAATACTCAGTACATCCAGGGAATAACAAAATGTATAAAGATTTGAAAAAGCATTATTGGTGGCCTGGTATGAAAAGATCAGTTGGGGAGTTTGTAGAAAAATGTAACACGTGTTCAAGAATCAAAGCAGAACATCAAAAGCCTTCAGGATATCTACAACAACCTGAAATTCCAGAATGGAAATGGGATCAAATTACTATGGATTTTGTAACCAAGTTACCAAGAACTTCTAGTGGTTATGACACTATTTGGGTTATAGTAGATAGGTTAACCAAATCAGCACACTTTCTGCCAATTAGAGAAGATTACAAAGTAGAAAAATTGGCAAGAATCTACATACGAGAAATCGTATCCAGACATGGAATACCAATCTCCATTATATCTGATAGAGACAGTAGATTCATATCAAGATTTTGGCAAACCCTACAAAAAGCTTTAGGAACCCGAATAAATCTTAGCACCGCCTTCCACCCACAAACAGATGGACAAAGTGAAAGGACAATACAAACACTGGAAGATATGTTACGTGCTTGTGCATTAGACTTTGGAGGAAGCTGGGATATACATCTACCTTTGATAGAATTTTCCTATAATAATAGTTATCATTCCAGCATTAAAACAGCCCCGTTTGAAGCCTTGTATGGAAGAAAATGCAGATCACCCTTATGCTGGAATGAAGTAGGAGATAGGCAACTTATAGGTCCTGATATAATTCAAGAAACATCTGACAAAATCAAGGAAATCAAAAATAGACTAAAGGCAGCACGGGATCGACAGAAAAGCTATGCTGATAAAAGAAGAAGGCCATTAGAATTTCAAATTGGAGACAAAGTCTATCTAAAAATATCACCTACCAAAGGAATCTTTCGATTTGAAAAGAGAAATAAGTTGAACCCAAGATATGTTGGACCATTTGAAGTTATTGACAAAATTGGTCCTGTTGCATACAAACTAGATTTACCTCAAGAATTAAGTGAAGTACACAACACGTTCCATGTATCCAATCTAAAGAAATGTTTAACAGATGAAACATTAAAAGTTCCAGCTCAGGAAATAAAGATAGACGAGAAGCTTCATTTCACAGAAGAACCAATAGCTATATTAGACAAGAAAGTTAAAAAGCTAAGAAGAGGCAAAATTTCTATAGTAAAGGTTAAGTGGAATGCTAGGAGAGGACCTGAGTATACGTGGGAAAGAGAAGATGAAATCAAAAGAAGATACCCCCATCTATTCCAAGTCAATGGTCAGATAAGTTCATTACTAATCAAATAAATTTCGGGACGAAATTATCTTTACGGGGGGAGAATGTGACAACCCTAGATTAAGAAATCTTATACACTAAGTTCATTTATATAATTTGAGCCACACCTAGGTTAATATATATATCTTATTATATGCATAAACGTATGCATGCTTTCATTTTGTTTACATAAGTATATTGTTCACTTGTATATATATACAAGTATACGTATGCATGGTCGCATGCATACCTTTTTACGTGTGCATGAACCATCTTTGTTAAGAAACATATATACATGTATATTACCTATGTTTTACTCATGCATATGTCATCTCTTGTTAAAAATATATGTGTGTACATGTGTGTATTATGTATATACTATGTGTTGCACGTATGCATGGTTGCATGCATGTATAATTTACGTGAGCATGTATTCAAAAACAACCATTCTTTGATATTAAACCATATATGATTAAGATACATCCATAAACAACATCAAAACACAACCCAACCAAACACCATAAGTACAAGTTAACATCAAGAGAACTTAACATCAAAACAAAACTAAACACATCTCCTACACCTAAACCTTAAACCTAAGTACCATTTAAGATTGAGAACCGGTTCATTAACCCTTAAAACACCCGACTTAAGAGATGATTAACACCTCAAATCGGGTGGGACACCTCACCATCTATCAAACCGCCACCTAGCTCTTCAAACACCAAGCATATGTGTATGCATGCCACCTTGAGTGTCTAGTATCCTAGAGTAATGATGGGACTCTTAAATGGCAGCCGACTCCACCTCTTTATTACAAACTCTCGGTTGAAACTTGGACACAAACCACCGCCACATCCTCGGCTCCATCTAGACACACCCACAAAATCCGCCACCTTAATATCTAGTAAAGCCACCTAAGAGCTCTATAAACCACACATCATTACCCTAGACTTAGGAGTAATGATTATCTCCTCCATTACATAAGGAACTCTCGGTTTGGTGAAGTCCACCGCTAACTTTTCTCTCTAAAAACTCTCGGTCACCTCCCGAACACAACACACCACCACCCTCGTATACTTGGTTCTTGTAACAAGCATATCTCTCGTTTCATAAGCAAGTAACAACCAAAGGTATCAATTTCCTAAGCTAAACTTGTATGTCAACATATAGATATATATGTATGACATATGTTTAACCAACACATATAATCAAAAGCATTATATGTGAACATGTTACAAGGAATTTTTACATCATAAAGGCATAAAAGATTGTGGGAACAAACATTGTTCCAAAATTTTTAAAGAAATACATAATCTGGAAATAAGCAATAAATATAAATAAATTCCATAAAATCTAATAAATTCACCAAATGATCCTTTTGAGTATTAAGGTCCTTGGAATTATTTCAGAATTTATTCCTTTGTTATGATTGAAATATGAATTTTTACATGTTCTGTAGTAGAAAAATCAGAATAAATACTTAAAAAGCATAATAAAATCTGAGAAAATCATGGATAAACTGATAAATCCAAAGCTACAGAATGTATAAATTTAATAATTTTTGGAGCTATATAGCTATTTTTGTGAAGAAATAGGATTATTGTAACAATTACAGAAACTAATCTGTTATGTATTAGACTTTGATAATTTATAAGAAGTTCTAATTATTATGATGAACCTTCTGTAAAATTTTGGGAATTTTTGGACTACGGAAACTATTTTTGGCAATTTATGATGACTTTATAACAATTATAGAAAATAATCTGTTAATATCTTGGAAATAAGAAATTAACGTGATATTCCAGATTAATAAACCTATTTGTTATAAAAATTTCCAAATCTATTGAGGTACTGAAAATTTTGAAGAAAATAGTTAAGTTTTCTAAACTATGAAATTCTTTTGTTTATAGGTTATTACTTGGAGTAAGGTGAGTTTCATGGCCCATTTTGTTTTTATCAATTTTGGGGAAAAAGCATACTAATTTATGAATTGATGTATTATTACCGAAATTTATGTTACAACCATTAGTTCGGATGTGGAACCGTTAGATAACATTGGTAGCGCTACTTAGGAGATATCTCCTGCATTAACAGAATGAGTGTTATAATGCTATGTATCTGATTTATGTGAATATGATATGACAGATATGGATAATCTGATTACTATGTAAGGTTTGGTTGTATGTATAATACATCAATATTATCTGTTTATAAACCTGTGAAGCTCACCAACTTTGTGTGACTATTTTTGGTATGCTTTTTCAGGAATTCATCATGAATAACAACCTAACATTCTCCTTTGATGTTTTTAATGGCTGGGGTGAAGTTGTAGGAAAAGTTTGTGTAAACCTAACTGTGAACCTGTATGACTTCAGTGTGTCGGTGGATGCTCATTTCCATCGTCTCTGAAGATGTAGTTGTTAAGACTTTATGATGTAATAGGATTATGTAATTTCAAATTTTGTCTATGATGATTTTATGTAATCCTAACTTTAATATTATGTTATGAAATATATATGTTTATGTGTTGTTTATTAATTAATATCTGACAATGTGTTCTGAACAATCAAGTCACTCCCTAAGTATCTCACGCTTCCGCCGGGATGTGACAAACCGAGTTCAAGAATCAATGGATAGAGGCTTTCTGCAAAGAAAAGGGAATTGTGCATCAGTTCATGTCCGCCTACACTCCTCAGATGAATGGTGTTGCTGAGAGAAAGAATCACAGCTTAATAGAGACAGCACGGACAATGCTAGCAGACTTGAAGCTGCCTATCCAATTTTGGAATGAGGCAATAGCCAATGCATGTTACACGTTAAATCGAGTTCTAGTAGTTAAACGCCATGGAAAGACGTGTTATGAGTTACTTCAATGGTGTAAACCAAATCTAGAGTCTCTCGAACCGTTTGGCGCTCCGTGCACACTACTGAAGAAAAATCAGGAGGGAAAGTTCAGCGAGAAGGCTGAGAAGGAATCTTTCTTGGATACAACATACCGAATAAGAGAGTCTACAACAACTCAACGGGTCAAGTAGAAGTGTGGTGTAATGTCGACGTTCAGAGATATACCACCCCTACTACTGGACAAGGTCCCGCTTTCTTTTTCGACTATGATGGATTCTTCAAGTCCTTCAACATCCCACTCTCCACGTCTGATGATGAGTTAGCAGCCAAAATAATGTATGATGTTCTAAACACACCATCACAGGAATCTACATCATCTGGCTCACAAGGTGAATCACCAACCACCTCAGGGGGAGCACTTGAAGCTAGTGATTCCTCCTCTGATTTTGAAGCCGTGGAGGATAATCAGGACACTTAGGAGGCACAGGTTTCCATTCCTGCCAGTCCTCAAGCATCTGACATTGATGCCTCTGAGTCTTCAGAACCTCACACTCCTTCTGCCTCAGATACAGAACCAAATGTTCACAATCTTGATTCTGAGGTAGTTGTTCCCAACACTCCTGGATCACACCTAAACGTCTATCATCCTCTGGACAATGTCATTAGTGATGTCAGATCAGGAGTTCAGACAAGAAATCAACTGTATTCAGCTGATTATGCCTCGGTAATGGAGAAAGGGTACCTTCATGATGGTGCTTATCGTTGTTTTGTGTCTCAGTTCGAGCCAAAATACGTTAGTGAGGCCCTAAATGATAAGGCATGGGTGAGTGCCATGCAAGAAGAAATTCATCAGTTTAAGAAGTTAGGTGTATGGACACTGGTTGATAGACCTAAAGGTGCTAAAGTCATTGGTACCAAATGGGTCTTGAAGTGTAACAAAGATGACCAAGGTGTCATCATTAGGAACAAGGCTTGACTTGTATTTCAAGGATTTCGACAGGTCGAGGGAATAGATTACAATGAAGTATTTGCACCTGTGGCGAGAATGGAAGCCATCCGTATCTTCCTAGCCTATGCCTCTTACATAAAGATTAAAGTCTATTAATTGGATGTAAAGAGTGCATTTCTTCATGGTGAAATCTTAGAAACAGTGTATGTCAGTCAACCCGAAGGATTTGAGGATCCATATCATCAAAACAGAGTTTACAAACTGGACAAGGCTCTCTACGGGCTTCATCAAGCCCCAAGAGCATGGTATGAAAAACTCTCAACTCACCTTGTGAAACACGGATTTCACAGAGTTGTAATTGACTGCACATTGCTCATAAAAGAAAAGGATGGTGATATGCTGCTTGTTCAAATTTACGTTGATGACATAATCTTCGGTTCCAAGAATGAAGAATTATGTAAAGAATTTGAAGCAGTGATGAAGGCAGAATTTGAGATGAGTGCCATGGGAGAGATGAAGTTCTTTCTCGGGTTACAGGTGGATCAAACACCATAGGGAATATTCCTACATCAGACCAAGTATGTCGGGGATATTCTCAGTCAGTTTGATATGGAGAATGCTTCCGCAGCTGGGACTCCACTTGCTACAAACCATGATGTAGCACCCGATGAAAATGGTGATCTGGTTGATGTCACCATGTACCGAGGAATGATTGGATCCCTCATGTACCTCACTGCCTCAAGACCTGATATCATGTATGCAACGTGTCTTTGTTCAAGATATCAGGCAAAACCAAAAATTAACCATCTTATTGGGGTCAAAAGGATATTCCGTTATCTGAAAGGTACACCCACACTTGGATTGTGGTCTCCTCATGACGACTTTGAGCTAACCACGTACAATGACTCGAATTATGGCAGCTGCAAGATGAATTACAAATCTACATCAGCAGGTTATTCTTTGGGAGAAGATTAGTCACGTGGCAGTGTAAGAAGCAGACATCAGTTGCATTGTCAACTTGTGAAGCTGAATATGTTGTTGCGGCAAGCTGTTGTTCTCAAATCATCTGGATTCAACAAAAGATGCGGGACTACGGTTTGCACTTTTCTAACAGCCCTATTTTTGTTGATAATTCTGCTGTAATAGCCGTTCCAAAAAATCCTGTCCAACATCCTAAGACCAAACACATCAGCATAAAATATCACTTTATACGTGATTGCTTTGAAAAGAATCTAATCGATATCGTTAAAATAAATATGGATTTTCAACGCACCGGCCCCTATACAAAAGCTTTTGATAAACCATGTTTTCTATACTTGTTAGAGGTCAACGGCGTTAAAAAGAAAAGTGAAGTAATTTAAGAAGATGACCATGCTTAGTATAATGCGTAAAGTAAAATTTTCTTTTATTTTCTTTAATTTTAGTTTAGTAATTTAATTAATTTTATTGTTGTTCTTTCTTCGCCTATTAAAATCCTAAAAACGCAATTCCTTTACGGTTTTAGAATTTTAGGGGGAGAATAGGTTAAGTCAGTAATTAAAAAAACGAGGGAGGAGGACGGGCTAGCTGATAGAAATGAGATTGACTCTGTGATATCGATTCAAATACTATGGAAAATGATAGTACACAGGAACAAAAAATTTGGGACTTTAAAGATTTAAATTGAATTAGATGTGAAATTCAAAGTATAAGTCTGAGAAGTCTGGGCAATATAAAAGGAAAAATGATAGTATACTGGCTACCACTAACGTAATGCAAAGAAAGTAGATCTAGAGGTTTTTAGACCACTACATGATGTGTCGGTAGATTCAACACAATAGATGATTAGACCTCATTGGTGAACTCAATTTAAACTAAACTGTTCAACCAACTGTGGGTTCCCATCTTATCACTGGTTAACATAATCAATTATTTCCAATAAAGAGTGACGAGAAAATACACACCACAAATGTGTGTGGATGACCACTAAAAGAGCAAAACATGAAAAAATGAAAAAAAAATAAACAAAATCAAGCTGATAACCTATGTTGTTGGTGCGTTATGTGCAAAAGAAAAAATTATGCTCTAACCAAAAAGATAGGTTGTGTGCCTCTCTCCTGTGCGATGGCACTGACCTGAGGATAAGCATAACCTAGATATTCTAGAATTCATTGTTGTTTGCTGCCTCTCTGCTGTGTGGTGGCACTGACCTGAGGCTTGAAAGCTCTAAGAATAGTCTCTTCTTGTCCAAATACCCATAGACCGCTCAAAAATCTCCTAAGAAATGTTGATTACCATATAAGCGTGGGCTCCACAAATATTGGTTGAAATAATAAAATCTAATATATCACCAATCTGTGTCAAAAGTCTGTGTATGGATTTAAGTGGACAATTATACTAACAATCAGTGTGGCTGCAATTCTTGAAAATCCAAATCAACGTATGCACCTCGTAGTACCAGTATGATTTCCTAAAATTGCCAAAGGACCCTCGATGAAAACAAGAATCAAGCATCAAATGATTTTGGAAACACGTCTTGAATGATTTGATTACTTGTATGATTCCATAATGAATCGTTTCACTTATGGTCAAAATAACTTGAAGTTGCATGTTCAATGGAATAAATCTGGTGGATTTCTATCTTAGGATTTCCACTCCACACAAAAACATTTTAGTTCTGTTAGTTAAATTCTGTTTTGTTTAAATTTGTTTGAGTCAGTTTAGTTGTATCTGTCGGACTATAGCGTGGAATTCAATCTGGAATTCAATCACTTAAAAGGGTCACGTATGAGGTGATCACACATGCTTTCAAATGTAAAATGAGTCATGTCTGAGGTGACAAATTGTTTTAAAAAGATCACGTCTGAGGTGATCAAAAGGTTTCCAAAATTAAAAAAGATCATGACTGAGATGATTGAATGCTCATAATGTTTAATCAAAAGATAAAAGTGTGGAATGGTCATAAAGTCAAAATCATGAGTTTGATCCATTCGCACGACTGGACCATGAGTATGGACCAGTCGAACGATTGGAGGATATGAATGAGCCCAATCGCATGATTTGCCCACACGTATGGGACATACGTGCGATTGGACCATAAGCATGAATAAAATCACACGATTGGATCACAAAATGAACCAATCGCATGGATAAGAGTGACCGAATGACACAGTCGCACGACTGATCTCCAGTCGCACGACTGAAGGTGACCGACTGTGCCAATCGCACGACTGATCTTCAGTCGCACGAATCAAATATGCGACTGGGCTCAGTCGTACGAGTGAAGTAAACCCTAGCATAAATAGAGGGGGAGTCGGTCACAGTCAATCATTACTCCCAAATCGCCCCCAAATCGCACGACTTACCTATACTCTGCCAAATTTTCGTTTGGCTGTTCTTACACACTTATTATTGCATTCTAACGATTTCGAGTTGTTATACAGGTAATGTGCGGTGTGATTCACTCATCTATCCATTGATTCAGGCCCTAACACGACCGATTTTAACCCTAACAAGAACCGAAAATTAGTTTGTCTAAGAAACTAATTAAACTAAGTACATTGTGAAATTAAAGGTTGTTAGGTATTATATCAGTCATTTGCGAGACTAATGAGCCAAACTACGAAGTCTAACATTAAAGTTTGCTTAAAAACTCAATTTGAATGAAATAGCAGTCTGTCATGCGAATGGGCAACCGAATGAACCTCAATCACACGACTAAGACGAGCGTATGGCTCAGTCGCACGACTGCCACATGCGAATGAGCTCAGTCGCACAACTGGTTCAATCGCATGGGATAGCATACGACTGACCCCAGTCGCATGCGCAGTCGTACGAAAGAGCTCAATCGCATAACCAAATCTCAGTCGCACAGTTCATTTGCACAACAGAACCGAAGAGGTCAAGTTAAATTATTCAACTTGTTGCACATTGACACACACTAATGTTTATTTGCATTGTGTGACAGATGACGAATCGTTGTCTGCGAAGATCGAGGATCTTCCGTGCTATCTCGACACCATGCACTCCTTACCGCTCAGTCCAACAGGCTTTCTGGGAAAGCGCTGTGGTAGACAGATCCTCAGAGCCCCATCACATCAGGTGCTCGATATTTGGAGAGGCTATTGAGATCACAAAGGATGATCTTCGGACTGTTCTAGAGTTTGGGGATGATGCTGACTGTCCCACTCGATTACACCCCCTTATTGTTGAGGATGTTTCATGCGAGCTAAGTACTTTGGGGACATCAATGCAGGGGTGCTCAACAAGAGCAACCTGTGCCCCCAGTTCAAGTACCTCGCACATGTGCTACTGAAGTGCATAGCTTCTCGGAAGGGAGGGTTCAACAAGCTCTCAGATCAGATTTGGAACGCTTACGCAACGTTGGTGCTGAACCACCCATTCAGCTTCTCTATGATGATTTTTGCCTATCTGGTGGAGAACATTGAGAGGAAAGGGAAGGAGGGATTCTGCATGTACCCTCGATTCATCCAGATGATCATAGATCAGAAACTACTGTCGCTGCCTAAGGAAAAGGAGGACGTTGTAGTACTTGAGGTGATGGATGACACCACACTGGGTCGTATGAAGGTTTATAGGGGGAAGCAGGTTAAGCCCCCTGTGAGGAGATTGTTCGGGCATCTGGTCCGAGAGGATTATGTGGTTCTAGCGAGGCGTAAATGGCGCCACGCAGACAATGATTCTGATGTTGAGCAACTTGTGCTCCCGGACGATGATTCTGACGCCGATGATAGCGGTGATAGTGGAGATGTAGGGCCCCCTCAATTGAGGGCCCCCACTGCTGATATAGCATCTCCAGCATCCACCCAAGGTGGGACAGAGGCAGCTGGTTTCCATCAGGACTTTCATCCTGATGAGGAGGAGGAGACAGACGAGGAGCCCTTGACTCGTACTGTGCGGAGCAGGGTGGTTGCCATCGACCGAGGTATTCGGGAGGCTGGAGGACGCTCTAGCGAGTCTGGGGAGACTGCTACCGATCCCAGTTATACACCCGATTAGCCCAGCAGCATCGCTGGGGGATCATCCACCTTAAGGGGTTCAAGGAAGAAACGGATGGCTCAGCCTCACGGGATTAACACTAAGAGGAGGAGGATGACTTTTATCACCACCACCACTACTACCATTCCACCCGCCACCACTACTACCATTCCACCCACCACCACTACTACCATTCCACCCACCACCACTACCACTCCACCCATCATGACTACCTCACCATCCACACATATCCCACCACCCATCTTCTCTACATCCACCACTACCACTACCACTCATGGAGCCGGGACCTCATCACAGGTCCCACCTACTTTTGGATCCTCTTACCCATCTGTTGGGTTCGAGGAGCAGCTGGCCAACCTAAACCGGTTAGTACTGAAGCTGCTGGCGACGGATGACCAGAGAGCTACTCAGCTTAATCAGCTAATGGAGCTCAATGCCTCCCAAGCCCAGAGGATTGAGGCTCAGAGCCATGAGATCACAGAGCTAAGAGAGATGCAGACATCTCTGTATAGAGGATACAAGACTTAGAGGCTCAGAACAAGAATCTCATGTTGAGGCTCAAAGGATCAAAGGATGAGCCACTCAAGATAAGAGAAGGAGATGATGATGATGATGATGATAGTGAAGATGATGAAAGTGATGATAATGAGGCCAGTGAGAAGGAAGAGACAAGGGAAGGGCAAAACAGTGATGATGATGAAGAAGGAGATGCAGCTGCATCTACATCAGCTCAAGGTCAAGAGAGATGCACAAAGAGAAACCAAGACCAAGAAGCCTCATCTTCTGTCCCTTCTACTAACGCGACGGCTATTCAAGGGAAAAGTAATGTTTAGATATTTATGTACTTGAAAACTCTGTAATTGAATTTTGGATTAATATTATGTGTTTGAATGTTAATGTATATATATTTAATGATTAATGTCTTGATTACTTACTGATGTATGATGTGTTTTATATGTTTAAATCAAGCAGATCACACATCTCAGCAAGATGACTATGACGTTGCTCCCCTTCAATAGATCAAGTCTCAACTCACAATGATACTTGATCTACAAGGGATAGTCAGGAGGTCTGTGAGTTACACTCCTGAAGAAGGAGAGATAATCCATGACCATACTGATGAGCAACTTGCTGAGATGTTCAGACTGAATCCCTATGAGATCGTGAAGGATGCTCCTACAATGTACATTGACAGTGACGATGAGCTTAACGATGTCGATGAAATAGAGATTGAAGACGTCACTACTCAACATTATCCAGAGTATGCTGACAAGAAGGGAAATGTACTCCTCAATCTGGGTGGCTCCCTTGTTAGTGATACTTTTGAAACTCTGGATAAGATGGAGCAAGAGTCGGAAAAGAAGGAAGACAAGGCCCAAGCCTCAGACGTCGACGTCAATATTAGAAAGGCTGATAGGCAGCGTGTTTTGTAGAAATTAGAGCCCAACGCAGTGCTCCAAAGTCGAATGTCTACACCAAACTCTATAAAGTGAAGGAGCATCACAAGGTGTCCGGCAAAATTATAGCATGGGCCTATTTTGAAGATCTTAACGTTTATGCTGTTAAAAGAGAGAAGGGGATTGAGTACTTCATATTTCCACACGATCTGAAGACTCTTCCAGGTTTTGAGCTTAACCAATTAGCAAAAATGAAGTTGCTATATGCTGACCCTCGTAAGATGTCAGGCTGGTTTGAAGCAGCTTTAAAGAGAGAGTACCACACCCGGTGGGTCAACTTCAAGCCTCAACAACCAACGAGGTATATCAGGAGATCTGAAGTTGATGTCATAACTGGGAAGCCAAAAATAGTGCTGAAGTGGAGTCCTCCACGCACGATGTCTAGAATCCCTCTACGGGAAATGCCATAGGACTTCACTCCACACTTCAAGTGGTGGTACTATGATTAGAGAACAGGCGAGGCGATCATAGTGTTGAACAGAAATGGTAGTATGGAAACTATTAGGGTGTTTGACCCCATGTGGCTCACTAACTTGTCAGCTGATGATGTTTACACCTTATACAAGTGGCCACTATTCTATGAATCACACGATATTGTACAAGCTCTCCAATTCCAGAATGTGATAAGGCTCTGCTTTGCTTTTGAAATACATACAGGAGTCACAAGAGAGGAGAATACAAGAAATATAAAGAGCTAATGAAGAATGTTAGACAATAGATTGAACTAGGTCCAAGAGGGAATTTCTAGATACATATGTACCTAGTTTATGAGCTTAATGTAAAAGTCTTTCATGTCTTACATATATGTAAATGGATGGTTGAATGAAATACAATGTGTGATTGTGATTATAATGTTTATTATTTCATTGATTAATAGGTCAACGCTTATTGAACTAACTATATAGGTTTGTGGTTGTTTGAATAGATCTAAGTCTACTATTATTATGAAACATATTCAAACTTAATCATATAAAGTTCTCATGCGAATGGACCATACGCATAAACAACTTTATGCTAATGAACCAGTCGTACGACTGAACCAGGAGACTGGATCAATCACATGATTGTAACATGAGATTGGCTCAGTCGTGCGAATGAATCAACCGCATGACTCAATCGCACGACTGAACCATACTAATGGTTTAGTCGCCAGAATGAGAAACCCTAACCTATAAATACCCCTTAAATCGTGAAAAACAGAACACTTCGAATACCTACGTACTAAATCGTACCCTAGCCGTCCAGAGACATCTAAGAACCTGTTCCAAGTTCATAGATTGCACTAGATCGATTATCAATCGTTCTTAACGTTTAGATTCAATCTACAATTGTTTCTACGTGCGTTCTCATTGATTGAATCGTCAATCAAATAGGATTCCGCACTATTTGACTTGGTATACACGTATATCAGTTAGTATTTTGTTCAATACACGATCCTAACAATGAACCTAAAGGAATCTAAGAAAACTACTTGCATGTTAATAAAAGTCAAATTTTATTAAAAAGCTAACCTGAAATTGCTTCATTAAAAAGTATAATTACTATCAAAACAATCTAAGTGTTTCATGTTGACTCGAGTTGTGACATGTTTTATTTCACCACTTTTTTTTCCTTAATGACATAAACATGTTTGAGTCTCTCATTTTACCACCTCAAACTAAACCTATAAGTGTCAAGAAATGGCCAAATTACAACTTCAAATCAACACACAGCTAACCAATAAAAACAAAATAAGAAACAGAGTACATGTAATAAACAAATTCTTGAATACAAACTCAAATAAGTGAATCACAACCATATTTGTTAGGTTTGTGTAGAATGTAATTTTTTGTGTAGATCACCCTCAAAACAATCAAGTAAAATAACAACTTTAATTCGCAATTCATAACGATAAAGATGAATTATAACTGTAGATTCAATCTTTTCCCACCTATAATTTATGAGAAAATAAGAACTCTAAATTTCACATTTGGAAACATGAAGAGCCTCAATCCTTCGGATATAAAAAATAAAATCACACACCAAAAATAAACAAATTTGAAGCATACAAATATTAGGATTTACCTCAAAACGCTTCACTTTTCTCCTTTTGCCCTTCATTCTAAACTGGTTTTATATAGACTGTAATTTTAGGATGCCATCGTAAGGAGGATGTTAAACATAAACTTGACTTTGTTACAAATTTCATTGTTGTTTGCATGTAAAAAGCAACTGGTATCTTAATCCACAAGTAAAAAGGAAAAAAATCTATTCAAATGTATGTATATACTCAAATGGAGAGATGAAATGACCATGCCAAATGATGGTTGAAAACATTAAAGTCCTGCACTGAAAAAATATGGTCAATATATGGAGGACAATAAGGTTTTATAAAAAATATAAGCAGATATCAACAAAATAATCACTTGTCACTTCAATATATGCAGTAGGTTACTTTTATTATATTGCTTACATAAGATGAATTATTTTGAGGAAATTATTATTCAATTTTATATGAAGTATGATTAAATCTCATAAAACACTCACTGTTAATGTATTTTATATATATATATATTAAGCTCTAATAATCAAATAATTCAATATATTACATATATTTTAAGCTTTAATAATCAAATAATTCAACATTCATAGAACCGAAAAATGATAAAAATTTGATACCAAATAATCCAAGACGGTAACAACATCAACCTAAAACCATAAGCATACCTCAAACATACTAAATCAAAATATGCCAATACCAACAAAAAGGACAACATTTATAAACACTCACCCTTAATAATATCGAAGGTGTTGACTTAATTATGCTTAATGATACCTAAGATGGTAAAACCCGCTGGTAGCTACTGGTTTGTTGCATAGTTCACTCAGGGACCTGAAAAAACAAACAAAGCATATGTAAAAATCATCATATCACACTACATAACTTGAAAAATAAATAAACCATGTGCAGATATCCATGTAACAGTTTGATGAATTGAACTCTGTAATTAAATTTGAAGGAATTCATCTCTAAATCAAATTTTAATGTTGGGAATTTCGGAAGTCTAGTTAAAGGTAGCTTTATAAGCCATTCACAACAATGGATATATAACTTTATTTACCTCTAGCAAAGTCGTCAAAATCAATTATTATTACAAACGCTCAAGTAGATTCATATGTGAGTTAGCTTGTAGGATGAGCAATTTTAGATTAAACATCTATATGAAATTAACAGAAGAACCCAACTGTTTTTCAAAAACAATAAAAAAACCAAAACCCAATCAATCAATATTAGGCTTTTAGCTTTACTCAAACAGAGATATGTGTTAATGCTTTTTATTATTGCATTCGGTGTTTAGCCGATAGCAATCAATCGCAAGAACATAAAGCAGAGAATAAGAAACAAACGGTTGATAGCATTCAATATTGCTTGTCAAATTCACCATTTAGCCGATAGCATTAAATCGCAAGAACAGTCGCCACTACTTGCTTCCGACTGAGCTTTTCAATGTGTCGCCATCCTTTCAACCATTGACATTCTTCAACCACCCTGATGCTTTAGAAGTAACACCGCCGAAAGCACCACAATCCATCATTTGCCATCGTTGCTGGACTTTGAGCATTCATAAAAGGAATCTGAGAGAGACAGAAAGAGAGAATAGAAAAAAAAGTGACGTATATACATGATTTGGAACAACAATGTATGAGACAAAATAGGAGATTAGATAGTAACTATTAAGACTTAGTTACAACTTTGACTATATATTTAAAACTATACTTAATACTTCAATTTAAATCTTAGTGGAATTGTTGAGTTTGTTGTTAGTTACTTCTTAAATATCAGGTTATTTAATTGTATTTTGTAGCATTAAGTAATTATACTTTGTAGCATTAAATAGTTGTACATTATAATCTAAATGTTGGTTTTAAATTTCGTTTATATTGAAACGTCTACAAAAATGAAGTCGTTGAACAACTGCTTTTGAAATATTATAACAATGCATATGCTGAAAAGTACAACAGAAAATGTAAACAAAAAGAAAACCATTTTTTGTTTTAAGTGAAAAACTGTAACAATTTAAAAAACTCATAATTTGATACAAATAAAGTAAATAACTTTGAATTTTCATATTTTTAGCAAAGTTTAAATGACATAATTACCCTTAAAATTTTAGGTTCTGATGTTGTACCTTATGCTTAAAAACTCAAAACTCTTAACTTTGGTCGGTATCCCTCCTTTAGGCATTATAATATATATATATATGTGTGTGTGTGTATGTATATATATATGTGTGTATATATATATACATATATACATGTATATATATACATATATATATATATATATATAGAGAGAGAGAGAGAGAGAGAGTGAGGATCTTTTCAAAATTTGGAAATATTTTCAGAACTATAAGAACTAATCATAACCATTAGATCATTTAATCAATAGTTATAATAGAGTGATGATATTATGGTAATTAATTAAATAGTTAAAGATATTATAATAAAGAGTAAAGGGTATTTTCGAAACATACAAAATCACGTCCTAATTAATCCCTTTTTATTCCTTTTTATCTTTCCCACAATGATTTCCAATCAATCCCGTCAACCTCAACCTTAATTCCATTTCACTAAATAGATCTGAAGACATCTTATGCTAATGCGAATATTATGAAGTTGATTCAAATTTGGATTGGTATATTGAGTTTAAGAAGCTGTTGGATAAAAGATGCATTCACGCCTATTGAGAAGAGGTATTCGAGAATGTGTGGTCAAACCTATTCAACCCATCTTTTATCTTTTGATAAAAGTAAGTTTTTGGATATTTAATTACGTCCTCTAGTTTTTATATTCTAATATAGTTGCAGATTTAATGGATTATTATACTCATTCACTTATTTATAAATCATGATTACTGGTCCTTAATAAGCGCACCATTTGTTTATATGTAGTTTCTATCGAAAATGAGATAAAAGCCTAATGATGGATCGTATGCTTTTGCACATGGTATAAAATTACAATCTATAAATATATACTCCATTTGTTTAATTTAAATTTAATTAAAGATGTGGTATTTTATAATATTGTTGTATTTTATGTTTATTCATATATGTTTTGTGTATTAAATATGATTTCTCATCAACTAAGTGCAGGTTATCCATCGTTCTTGGTTGGAAATTTCATCTCATGCAAGAATTCTAATTAGCCGAGAATGCTGGTGATGAAAAGCCAATGACTCGTTTTCTAAAAAATTGTGTATATAATATGTTTTGTGTTTGTCGATATTAAACTACATGTGTGTAGATTATTTGAACATGCATACGTTTGTTGATATGTATCTACCACGTAAGCAGTATTAACATATATGAATAGTGTGGAAATCACTATAAAATTCAAATATATGTTAATAAATCATCAATCTGAGAAATAGAGGATAGAGGATCATCGTGAATTTTAAATGTATGTAAATTGACCATAAGCTTGAAAATTTGATAAACATATTAAAGATTTATAAATATGAATAATCATTGAGATTATTTATATAAATGCATAGATCATTGTGATGATTTACATATATGCAATATAAGCAATCGATTTGTAAAATGAAAGATCATTGTTTTGATTTACATATATGTAAATGTATCATTCTTTTGAAATAATGGATGATCAATATGACAATTTACATAATATAAAATTACCATCAGCTAGAAAAATAAACGATAGTCTTAAAGATTTTCATATATGCAAATACGAGATCAATTTAAAAATATTATTGGTATGAAATTTACCTATGTGTAA